>SOPF01020883.1:0-93527 GCA_012979155.1 Hypericum perforatum
TCTAATCAAAGGAATCATCGACAATCAAGTGATCCCAATTCGACAGCATTGATTCCTTGCCTTATGTAATTGTAATCGACTGTAATTAGTTGTAATTACCTTAGCTTAGCTATCTCGTTCTCTACTTAAGCTGTACAACAACACAATTGTAGACACAAGCGAATAATTCAATTCAATCACTGTTTAATTTCAGAAAAAAATTGTTAAACGTTATATTTTATAAATTTTGAAATATAACATTATTTGCATCCCAGCTACATTTTTTATAGTATTTGATAAATCAAATTAGTATAAAATCACTCAGACCATGCACAGCAGTGACCACGGGCATGCTCAGGGCTGCCATGGTGGAGGAAAAAAGAGGAGCTGGAAGAGAGAAAGAATTAAATGATGGGGAGGGAAAAATGGTGGACATGCCCGGGACTGCCGAAGCACTTGGAGAGAGAGGGGGCTGGTCGTGGGCCCCAGTCCTATGATTTAATAAGTTTCTTTTTTTGTTTTTTCTTATCTAAAATTTATCCTACTTTGTATATTTGTCCGAATATTATTCGAACTCAAAATTTATAAAGATGTTGGAAAAAATATTATAATTATCTATTGAATTTTATAAAATAAAAATATTTAACTTTGGGTTTAATAAAGTACATATATTTAAATAATCTTAAAGCATAAATTAAAGAAAATGCATATATTACAATAATTTGAAACCATAAATTAAAGAAAATGCATATATTACAATAATATTAAAACCTAATTTAATACGAAGTATTTTTTTTCCATTAACGAATATAAAAATGTGAATTAATAAATTAAATTTAATTGGGTTGATATGTAGAAAACAAATATATTAATTATTTATTGGCTGGGGTTGAGTTGGTCCGGGGCTGCTGCTATAGGTAAAAAATTGAGTTTGGGAGCTGAACTGATGTGGATGAATGAGAAATTAATTAAATATTTCAGGGCTAGGTTGGTCTTGGGCCACTGCTACACATGATCTCAGTTAATGGCTCGATGCTTATTACTTTCAAACAAAAACACATATTCAGAGCTGGTCCTTGGCTGCATTTCTTTATTATTTACGGCAAATCAGACGATATCCATTTCGAAAGATTCACGCCCACCCGGCCGACGCGGAGATGGCCTGGCCCACATCGGAAGGGGCGAAGCGGCTGTTGCGAAGGGGCCCACACGTTATCGTTAGTTCTTGTCTCCACTCGACGCAGCGCCCCCTTCGTTTTCCCGGTCTTTTCCAGGAAACTTGTCCAGGCTTTAGTTTAATTGGAAAGGCCAAATTATTTTTTCCTCTTTTTAGAAATTAAGCAATTATTTTAAATTTTTTTTGGTGAAAAGGCAAAATGTACGGACTGGGGGAAAACGCTTTTCTAAACGTTGCTTAAGTAACACGTGGTTGGCTTAGGTTGCGGCAGCAGGGACAAACATCACATCCACGCGTGATTTCAGGAGCAAATTAATAGTTAAGGAATCTTGGAAAGTATTACTAAAGAGGTAAATAAATTCTGTATCATAATATTAGATGATTATGTTTTGATTACGTCCAACTTTTCATAGTATCATAATTATATATCAATTTAATATTGTTATATATTTTATTTTTCATAATTGTACATTCTTATTAAACTCTAATAAAATCATTCTGTTTTTACATTTTCAGGCCCAATTTTTTGCCGAACAATTTGCGTAACCCGTTTCTATTGTGGTCAAGAGATATGGGCGGTTATCTTCTTAATATGAACTGTCAAATTCAATTATTACCACGAGTTTATTGAAGAAAATTTAAAGCATATAACTTAATAGTAGTTTCAGTATTTTGCATCTAGCACATTTAGTGCTGTTGAATAATTTTCTATTTTCATGTGGAGCTTTCCAATTTTCATCCAGCAACGTAGATTGACTCGAGATGTGGCTGAATTACTCGATCTCACTTTTAATGCAAAAAGGCCAATGCGTTTTCTGTTTTTCCAATTACAATTCTTCCGATGCAAATATAAGTTTTAATATTTTGGTAATTGAAGGCGCATTCAGTTGATGACTAATTCTGATTATAATAGACTATGCCTATAAATATGTGAAAAAATCTCAACAACAAGAATGTTGTAACACTAATGTATTCTTGATATAATGAAATATAAATTAAATTGAGCCATAAACTGCATAATATTCCTACTAAAAAATATACTGCATATTATTTTCGGGAAAAACGAAGATACTATAAATCTTTCATACAATTTATACCTCCAAATCTTCCATTTTTGAAGCCGGAAATTTGAACAGTGAAAAGCCAGTCATCCTCATCCAGGCCGGGAAATTTGATAATCTCTTTCCGGTAAAGGCGAATTTTAGAAACTAGATGCTTGCAAGCTAGCCTACTAATAAAATAATGATAAAAAGTTCAACATAAACGCACGAATTTCTCACCAGAAAACTCGTAATTAAAATATAAAAAATAACTGGTAAATATGTAAAGTAAAACGTTATCAAATTGGGCGGGTAACGACAACAACAACCGAAGAGAAATCCAGGTAATTTCTCCTCCGCCAAAAAAAACCCCAAACCTAAGCGTTATTTACATCCAAAACGACGCCGATTTAGCTTCGATCTACGAACAAAAAAGTTATTTAATTAAAACCGGAAACGGTTAATTCCGCCGGAGATTTAGCTTCTAAGAGTTAATCAAGCGTCGATCGGCGGAGGCAGGTTAAGATCGAGATCCAGAACCCTCCTCGCCGGCTTGCAATCGACGACGGACGACGAATCCGAGTCGCTGTGGGCCCCATCCGCCGCATCCACCTCCTGGCCCACCGTCAGGTCCAACCGGAGGGGGAACCAGAACGGGACCCCGGCCGTTTCGCCGTAACCGCAAGCAAAAGGGAACCTCGCCGGCGGCCGGACGGTCACATCCGGCGGGGTGGAGGACTCTACGGTGCTGCTCTGGCTTGGGCTCCGGGTGGCCAACGGCGGCTGAAGAGGAAAGTTGGTCTTGGCCTTGGGTCCACGGAACTGGCGCGCCGCCTTGTCGTAGGCGAAGGCGGCTTCCTCGGCGGTGTCGAAGGTCCCTAGCCAGACACGTGTCTTCTTGCCCGGGTCTCGGATCTCCGCGGCGTAACGGCCCCACGGCCTCTTCCGAACCCCTCTGTAGTGCGCCTCCTTCCGAATCCCCTCGTCCTTGTTAATAACAAGTTTCCTGTCCTTAGGAGCCATTTTTGTCTTGTCGGCGAGGATTTGTTAAAAGAAGATGTGTTCCCGTGTCTTGTTATTAAGGGGGGAGGGGATTGTGGATTTTTATAGGGGAGGCCGAGGGGCGAGGAGGAATTATTATTAAATGAAAAAAGGAAAAAAGTATTTTAAAAGGAAGTGGGACCACAATGAAGCCGACCGGATTGGTCTTACTATGGCAAACCGCAAGTCGTCGTCTGATTCTATTTGTTCAATTGTAAAATTGATATGATGTTATATTTACATGACATGTTGTTATGTTTATCAAACACATGTCATTTATGTTATCTCAATGGTTGATGTTGTGAGGCCACCAGTATCAAATTGGACCTTACCAATTGGTAATAAATCTTGGTAAAATTTTTGAGACAGAAAGCAAATTATGCATTTTTGGATTTTATAATAATTTTTTTAATTTTAGCAATTTATTTACAAACAATTTTGAAAAATATTAATGGTTAATTATAATATTTTATAATTGCTCGATTCTAAATTGTTATAGTCTATTTATCAGTGGACAATGGAGATTATTTATTAAAAAAAAGTTAATGGGGTCAGTGGAGGGTGAGTAGTCAAGTACGGGTTTGACTGGAGAGGGAGGCGCCACCCAGGGGACAAAACAGAAGTGAGTATTATAGATGCGGTCCCGAGGGGTACGTGGCACGCGGCAATTTCGAGAGATTGGCGGTGCCGGCTTTCGGCCTAACGGGTAACGTAGTCGCATCGATTGTTTATTAAAGAGGTTGTATTTGTTTGTGATGGATAATTAATGACGCGTCTTGACTGCCGCCTGAGTGTTGAAAACCGATAAGGAACGGATAATTTGACACTTGGTTCCGGATCTAATTCAGTGATAGTTATTTTAATACGATTTGCCGGGGGCTGTTTCCCGTGTACTGCTGCTGGTTCTCACCGATTACAACATTTTGAATTTTTTTTTTATCAATTAAATATAGAATAAAAATTTATTTTAAATAAGACACAATAAATAATGGACCGTGATGACATGTTATATTCTTAAATGACATATTTTTTCTATCATATTAACATATTTTGTATATCAAAATTAATATGTATAAAAGAGAGAGAGTTGCGGTGGATCTGAAATAGAAGAGTAAGAAAGAGAGAGAGGCTGACATTGAATCTCGGAAAGGAGAAGTTGGTGGACTCTTCGTCACTATCTCCGGTGAATGGAGAAGTCACGTCACCACTCCCGCTCTAAATGAGCGGCATCGTAGGGTTGCATCTAGTCGACGACTTCATTTTCGTCCTCTTGCTATCATCAATCGTCAGCGATGATGACTCACATTTTGTCGGTATCCGCGGCATCAGCTTCTTTTGCCACCACCGAAAATTGCCTCTCCTCGCAACTACTCTATTTTTTTTAATCCCAGAAGAGAAGAGAAAGAGTGTTTACGAGAGACCTCTCAAGACAAACAAAAAAATATTATACATATTCAACAAAAGATTTATACATGTCAATATTGACATACAAAATATGTCAATATTGACATACTTAAAATGCTAATATTGAAGAAAGAATATACTAGTGCAATCATTGCGTGTTGTTTATAATAATTGCTCTCAATACCAAATCCATCCTTTTTTTGGTTTATGCATCATATCATACTGTAGACTCCATTAAGATAAACCTTAACTTTTTTGCATCCATCAATTAATTTTAATCCAACCATAATCCAACATTTAGATTAATAAATAAAAAAGAAGTTTAATTGAGTGTGTGGCAAAAAATTTGGTGAAGCTCGTGTATGTCAGACTCCTTACACACACAAGAGGATAAAAAATGAGAGCTTAGCGGCTGCTAGGTCCTATCGACTAACTTTTTTAGTTTAGTTTTAACTCTTATTTTGAACTCTTAATTTGACCTACATAAGTTTTATTGTACATTAAGTGTTGTCTACTATATAAAGACATGTTATCAATGATTATGTATGACTTTATGGTTCGTATCTATCTATAAATTTTTTTTCTCACCGTGAACGTACGCATTTGGTCAAACTATGTTATATCTTGTGTTTGTATTTTTTGTGCGATCTTATTCTCATATTGATGAATTTTCTAACAAATTTTACATACAAGTCATTAAAAATATGATATTGTTCTCTACGCGATATTGTTCTCGTATTAGTGAACTATTAATGGAGGTGGAGAAGGATGCTATGATAGTGATGAAGGGCAAAAGAGATGTTAGAAATACATACAAGTTAGTGGATGGTATTTTTATAGGTGGAGTAACATCATTGTGTTTCGATAGAGGAAAGAAGAGCTCAAATCATGTGAGGTTAATTCATGTGAGAAAGTAAAGGTTTAACATGAATGTTTTGAGTAGAATCGAGATTTGTGGAGATATGGATAACAATCTATGATTTCTTCCTAGAGACATGATTGACAGGAATTCATAGTTGTATTAGAACATTTTTTTTAGATGAACGTTGCTATAATTGTCTAAAGGGATGCACACGCCAAAGGTGTTGAGTAGATTTGACATTGGACATGCAAAGTCATTGGTGATACCACAGATAAATCAAATATCTCACTTAAGGCCAAACAATAGAGTTCGAAATATGATGGTTCTACTAAGTAGAATAAAAGGTTGTCCACTGTATATTATATCTAGTAGCATTGATTTAAGGTAAGAAGGTCTAGCATGGGAGTGATCGAATAATAGAGAACACGTTTATTGGTCACAAGGTTGCTTCTTCATGTGGACTTGCTAGTTGGGTTCAATGGAGATTGAAGGGAATAAGCCAAGTAAGCTCAGGAGCTCTAATTTTGGGATTGGGTATGATTGAACAAGAGGTGTTGAGAAAGTTGAGATAGTTTTATTGATGATAGATATCTACGGTTTATGGAAGAGTCGGTAAAGTTTGGCTTGATTTTGTAAGATCTAATGGTTCTTAATATGACAATACTTCGTCAAAGTAGAGTTGGTTGGAAGTCGAGTACAATTTTATGGTTTTTTGCAAGTAACAATTTTGCGCCAAACTGGAGATTGTTGAGTGTGGCATAAAATTTGGTAAAGTTGGCATACGCCACACCCATTGTGCACTCAAGGAGGTACAAAAGTGAGAATTGACAGATGCCAATTTGTTGGCAATCGTTAGCCCTCTTGGCTGACTTTTACGATTTAGCTTCAAAACTTGTTTCGTACTCTTAATTTGACATAGATAGGCTTAGAGTTGTACATACCTTTGTAACTCGTATCAATCAATATTTTTGTGTGGACATAAATATTCTACTGAAATACGTTATATTTTATGTTCGTGTTCTACAATATTATTCTGGTGTTAGAAAGTTTTCTAACAAATTTTAAATTCAAGTCATTAAAAATCTTGGATTGTTAAATAATTGATCATGACAATTGTGTTATTATCTAGTGAATGGATACTAATTGCGTAGGGTGGATAAGAATAAATTGGATGATTTCTTGAACGAATAAATGCCTATTTTACCTTTTTTTTGTATTATCGATGTACTTAAAACTTGAAAAGATATTTAACTTCAATTAAAACTTGATGTTTCTTGATTTTTTATTGTAGTTGTTGTAGAACCTATTAATATATTGAATATATTCAAATAGTACATGCAAAATTAATTTTTATGTTAAAAATATTTCAAAATAAATGTTAAAACTATATAAATGACGTGTTTTCAAAATTTGTAGAAACAATGATATATTCTATCCACACATTGTCATCCCTACTTTAACTTGATTAGGAAGTATAATGTTGGCAAGACGGCTCCTTGTTGACCAGATCACAAGTTTAGTTTAGGCAATGACCTATTCCAATTGTAGTTGAAACGATTACGATGTGATCTGCGGTTTGAATATTTTATGATGTTAATCAAAAAATGTTATAATACTCAATAAAAAATAATTACTAAAATTGATGTTTTAGTTTATGCAATACTTCACAAAATTTACTCTTACCTTGAATATTTTAAGAAAACAATAACTGACATAAATGACTAGTCACCGTAAAATTAGGAAGGTTCCGTCCCCGCGTCTTTAGACCCAGAAGGAGTTCAGTAGAAAGCGAGTGAAGCCGCCACCTCCGCAAAAGTGGACACGTGGCGATTCTTTACGCACACTATTCACAAGAGGGGATATCACAATCCCGACAAAAAGACACAGCAGCCGACACAACACCAAAAATCCAAGGAGTTGGTGCTACTCACCTAATACTATTTAATACTTTTGTGCCATAAAAATGATAATCACGTAATTAGTTGTGTATCAATTAATATTTAGATCGCGGGAGACTATTTGGTCCAGTGGCATTGGGGTGGGGCGGGGTGGGGTGAAGTTTAGGGTTCGACTCCTGACATAAACATTTCTGATGTAATAGAATAGCATTTAAAATAGGATCTCAAAAAAAAATTAATATTTAGATCAATTTGTAAAAGATTATTTTAATTTTATCGGTGGTTCTGAAAAAACAATCCTAATTACTTGCGTGACCGTTCAGTAATGTCCAATGCTTAAAGGCTGTGACTGCGATAGTTATATGTTTTGCACCAGCCTCAATTTCTTTTAAAAAATTAAAGTTTAAAGTACTATCCTAAATTTTTATCTCCATATTCAATAACAAATTTGATATAATTGCTCACTTATGAAGTGAAAGAAGTCACCATTTTTTCATGGATATACTCTCCTTGAACAAAGTTCAGAATTACATTGGATGCGAATACGCGATCATATTATAGTATGATCATAATTTTTTAACATGTTATGTTATAATATTTAAATTCAATTTAAAATATTTAAACTAGATTATATTTCATGAGGGAGATATTTTTTTATGCACTGAACGTGTAAATGATGAGAGTAAATTAATCAATCGCATTCACAAGAAAGACCCTTTATTTTAAGGCTCTGTTTCTTTTTATTTTTATAAAAGACAATACCAGGGAATTCCTTTTACATGTAATTAGTTTATGTATGCAACATTTGATCTGAAAATACTTTATACCAACGTATATATATATTTCGTTAAGACTGTAAAACATATTTAGAGTGAAAAATCTCCAACTTAGGTAATATATCGAAATATTTTCCGGTAATTAGGAGAAATAAACACGGCAAAAATAATTTATGCTTGCTTTATCCGGAGTGAGGAAAGGTACTTCGTGAAGAAAAAAGGAAAAATTTGAAATGGTCTGAAGTAGAAGAGAGCCCACGGTAGAGTGTTGGGCCGGTCCCAGAAATGGCCGAAAATTAGCAGCCGAGATTTTCCCCTGAATATACAACAGTTATTGGTTTGTTTTTATCAACGGTGCATTTTCATTTTAAAGTTCAAACAATTGAAAAATTATGTAAAAAATCAAGTATTACTTTATTTCAACGGTCTAAATGTTTCTCTTATAACCCGTAATTGATTTACCAATGGCCGAATCTTGAGGAATAAATGCTGCGTATTTATTTATTTATTTTTTTGTCTCTTTTAGGTAATACAATCAAAACTATAATTTATTTAATAATAAATTAAAATACACTTATTTGTTAAAACAAAAATCAACCACATGATCATAAAAGAAGCTTGTTAATCGTTTCTTACTCACAAACAATTGAAATAAAAACGATTTTCACGAACTCGATCCACCTTTAAATATAATTAATGAAATTACCATCATCGAAGTCAAAATATTTATTCTCTTTGCAATTTTTGGTGACTATCTTTATTTTTTTGGTTATCTATTTTGGTAATCATCTTTTTCTCGTTTTATAAGGAGAGTCTTTTTTGTCTTATATCACTGTTTTATGGTGACTTGTCTGAGTGGCAATAATGCTATTAGTAGCTTATCCTTGTAAAGGAAAATGTGATATCCAAGTGATAAAACAATAGTTAGTAGATTTGTCATCTAAAATTATTAACTACGGTACTCGTGTCAAATTTATCTGTGTACTCAATTTTTTTCATAATCGTGCCATGGGTGCGTCATTGTTATACTACTTTACGTTAATTTTATTTTTTAATACAAGTAATTATAATAAATTTGAATATGTTTCGAATGATTTTAAAAATATTAAAATTAAATCTGAAATAACAAAAATTTTATCCAAATAAAATTTAGCAAAATGGTATAAAAAACAATTCTAAATTTTTTTAGAAAATTATCATTTTTATAAAAAAGTTGATTGAGAAAAAAACCATGTGGTTATAACAAATGGTGCCACGTCGACGATAACACTTGCGTAGCGCAATGACGTCCCGTGTCATATGATACGCTATGGCTCTAGGCTTATCAGTGGAGCACAAAAATTTTCTTAATTTGAAGGGGATACGTCGCTAGGGAAAGGTGCACGCTTTCTCTCTAGTGAATAATTTAAGAGAATGAGATGACCTAAAACTCACTTTAAGTTGACCGAAAAATATGTGGTCTTTTGCAACATAAACGAGCCACGTGGAAAACAGACTTGATCATGGTGTAAACCAACACGTGAAATTACATATTATTCGTGCAATCACTAAACTCATAATATTGTTCATTGAAGAATTATATAATTGTGATCACGCTTAGTTGAGCTTCTGATTAAGCGTCGATCCGGTTTTAATATTGGTATATTTACATCAAATAATCAGCTTTTAACAGTGGACGAAACAAAATGGCATTTGTACACTCCCTTTTTTTTAGAACAAATGGCATTTGTATTCTCTTTCTTTATAGAACAAATGACATTTGTATACGGACTCCACTTCCAATGGGAAGAAGTCATCAACGTCACACCGCAGATTCTCCCATCAAACACGACAAAATAAAAATCTTTAAATTCAGGCTGGTACTAGTACTATATTCAGATTCATACCCCACACTCAGATAGCAAAGTAAATTTTTTTTTATGACAAATACTTAAATCAACAATATTTTAAAATTTCTGATTTGAAACATTTTAGTAAACTTATAAATAATTTGTTATCCTTCCTGATCATTCAAGATATGAGAGGATGAACCCACGTTTTATTATTTTCATTTAGAACACTTTATAGTAAAGTGGTCAATATTAACAAACATTTCAATCAACAACCAAAAATAATATTCTATTTCGACTAAAAATGTTATATTATTAGATATGAATTTCACACCTTCAAAATCATATATGGTCTAAAGCTTTAAAACAACTTGCAAAATTTTTCCAAAAAAATTAATAATATCATAAGTAGTTCAGACATAGATTAGTGGTAAAATCCCTCTCAAAAAATAGTAGGCTCATGCAAATAAGCAATCAGATGCGTGCCAAGTCAGCCTTCGTCCCCTTCGTTGTCCTCACTCAAAACCCCATCCTCCGACCAGACCCCATAAAGACCAAGTGGCCAACCCACTGGAGTTAGAGAGGGAGAGAGAGAGGAGAGAGAGGCAGCCGAAATGGAGAACGGGCATCGGAAGAAATGGGCGTTCAAGGGGAACCCGGAGCTGACGTCAGCCTCCGCCGTCACCGTCCGTGGGGTGCTCAACAACCTGATGGGCCACCTCAGCGAGGCGGAAGATAGGCCGGTCGTCATCCCCCTCGGCCACGGCGACCCTTCTGCCTTCCCGTGCTTCCGGACATCCCCCGCCGCCGAGGACGCCGTCGTCGCCGCCCTCAAGTCAGCCAACTTCAACTCTTACTCTCCCACCGTCGGCCTCCTCCCCGCCAGGAAGTAATGTACCTACTAATAATAACGTTACTATGGAAGAAAATACCGTTTGTTTACAGTCGAACACTATTAGTTCAGAGCTTGTATTCGTAAGGTTCTGGGTTGGATACGGAGATTTTAGCATGTTATTAGAAAATATTTTCCGCTGAATAAAACATAACGTAATTGATATCACTCCATGCAATTTGGGTGGCCTTTTGGAGAAGTCACATTGCTTGAAAATTCACTGACCCATGGCCTTAAGGTTTTTGGTCAGATATAGAGATTCTGACATTTTGTCAATGCTAGTTAATTTGATCTGGTGTTCTTTGTTGTGCTTGCACGACCGTCGTTTCTTGCACGACCGTCATTTCTTGCACGTTGGTATCACAGTGGTTGATCCCGAGTCCATTGTCAAACTCATGGCCCGTTGTGCACTCATGATCCCCATTTAAAAAGCAAGAGAGATAGTGAAGCCCGTACAAATTTCAGCCCGATAGGCTTTGTTTGAAGGGACGTGTTGGAGAGGATATCACATCAGAAGAACAAGTGGGTTGGGCAACTTTATATGTGTGGACAGGGACGGTTCCAGAAACTTTATACTATGGGGGCAAATATTTATGTACTTCATGCGATTGAACAAAAAAATCGTAGTGGGGGCAAATTAATCAATATTATTGAGGGCAAACTATTTTTTTCTATTAAATATATACCCATAAAATTTTTTTTTGTGGGGGCAATTAAGCGTATGGATGATCCACATATTTTTGGGTAGGGATATGACAAATCCTATAATTCTAAGCGTCTGTAAGAGTTTGAACATCCTTTCTTGACCTTGTGAGAATTGTGGTTGTAGATATTGTGGTTGTCAGAATTAAGAGTTTAAGACTTTGGTATTGACTTGATTTCTAATCTGGTCTTCGAAACAAAATCTCTGACAGGGCTGTTGCTGAGTACCTCGACCGTGATCTTCCTTACAAGTTATTGCCAGATGACGTATTCCTAACGCTTGGATGCACTCAGGCAATTGAAGTTGCATTGGCAGTTGTTGCTAGACCATGTGCCAACATTTTGCTTCCCAGGCCTGGCTTTCCTTACTATGAAGCTCGCTGCGCACAGAGTCAACTTGATTTCCGCTACTTCGATCTTCTTCCGGAGAAGGGTTGGGAGGTTGATCTCGAAGCAGTTAAGACCGTGGCAGACGAGAATACTGTTGCTATAGTCATTATAAACCCTGGCAATCCTTGTGGCTATGCATACAGCTACAAACATTTGGAGAAAGTAAGGCAGACATCTTTTTCTTTGGCTTCCATCTCAATGAAATCAGAGTTAACTAGCGATAGAATGAGTAAAGATGCTGTCTTTTTCCTTGCATCGTGATTGCGAAAACTTCACGTAGTCTAATATACTGCATCTGTCCTTTTTGTTCTTAAAAGTATTCATCGATTGCAGCATTGGATAATCTAAATTTGGACTAACAGATTGCGGAGACAGCTAGAGACCTTGGAATTATGGTCATTGCTGATGAAGTATACGGTCACCTTGCATTTGGGGACATGCCCTTTGTGCCGTTCGGTGTTTTTGGTTCAATTGTGCCCGTCCTTACGCTTGGATCAATATCAAAGAGATGGATTGTTCCAGGATGGCGGATTGGCTGGCTTGTCACTTGTGATCCAAATGGCGTCCTGAAAGAATCTGGGGTACAGTTTCTCTTCTCTCCCGTTTTGTATACACACCCTCATATTGCAAAAAAGATATTCTGAGTAGACTTTTTGCTCTTGCCTGCTTTTTCACAGAGATATAATTTGCATATACCTGATTATTTTTCTGCTGCCTCTAGGTTGTTGAATCAATCAAGGGCTTTCTGAATGTTTCTTCTGATCCGGTGACTTTCATTCAGGTTTGTCATTCTCAATCTTTTGTGGAGGAACTTGTAGGAAGAACTTAAAAGATCACATTGTTACGCACAATAATAACGACATTGTATCTTATCTGAATAGGGTGCAATTCCTCAAATCTTGGAAAATACAGAAGATGATTTCTTTTCGAACATCAATGGTATATTGAGGAAGGCAGCTGATATATGTCATGGCAAAATTCAAGAAATCCCATGCATTACTTGTCCAATGAAACCAGAGGGTGGAATGTTTGTAATGGTGAGGGTATTACGTGTCGTCGCTCGTATACGATAGATCGCCAATAAGATGCGGAATACTGAATTCAATTTTGTTTCAGGTGAAACTTAATTTGTCACTTTTGGAGGACATCAAGGATGACATGGAATTTTGTGTGAAGTTGGTTAAAGAGGAAGCTGTCATAGTTCTTCCAGGTAATGTGCACGTGGGATAAACTCAAATGTCAGACCTTGTCCTTTAGGATCTCTTCCTGCTACTTTGAAGCTGTTCGTTCCAAGATTTTCTGGTTTTATCAGCAAGTACTAACAAGAAAACCGGGGTGTTTTTGCAGGGACGGCTGTGGGAAAGAAGGATTGGCTGCGAATAACGTTTGCGATTGAACCGGCAGTCCTTGAAGTTGGACTCGAAAGGATCAAAGTGTTCTGCGAGAGACATGCCAAGAAAGTGGAAGGCTGAGTGCCATTTCGTCGGCCACAAGGATCAATCGCTCTGAGTTGATCCTTGCTGACATAAGTCTGTGTTAGAGGTCACCAGTTGAGGAATAAGGAAGAGTCAAGACAGCAACTCTCTGTTGCTTGCCTGCAAGTTGATTCTCAGTAACTTTCGACCTTATAATATTTCTGCCAATAAACAACACCTTGCGTGCTTGTACTTGAAGAATCATTGTTTCGTTTACTAAAATCTCCGCTGCGGACATAGAAATAACTCTCTAAGTAATTCTTTTGTCATAAAAGAGAACATTAGAAGGATATAAAGGAGAAGGCTATGAACTTTTACAGTTGAATTATAACTTGGGTATCTGGGCCCAGGTGGTCATTGCTTACAGTGCCAAAAGAACAAAATATATCATTATCCAAACACGAATTCAAAATAATTTAACACAACAGATCCATCACATTAACACAAGTGCAACTCAGACATAAGTATCGATCAAAGACCTCCTCATCTCGTCAACAATTGCAGTAGGTTGTGCTTCTCTCAACTTGAACACACTTTCAATGACCGAGAGTTCGGTCGCTGTTGTGTCCGACCCACAGAATGCCGTCCAATCATTCACAGTCATTCCAGCACCGATGACATCACTTCCACGGTTTACAGTTCCGGCAACCAGGGGGATTTGGAGCAGAGTAGACAGTTCATCCAGATCCTCAATAGATGTATGGGGATGGACCTACAACGAAAGATATGAAGGGTGATAAGGAGGTCAAGTTGGATAACCTTAACACAAAAATTAAACTGCGGAAGTTGAGTCCAGCCGTTCTTACCAAGCCGCCTGTGTTGGAGATGGCACAGTAAGTGCCCACAAGAATGTTACCAGCAATGGTCTGCCTAAACACCTCAACACCGAGCACATCAGCAATTAACTCTTCGGTGTCCTGTTTCATTTCATGAGACACAACCAGCATTTGATGAGAACAAAACGTAGATGTACAGAAATATAGGGATCTAGATAGTGAGACCAAAAGACGTTAATAACATTGATTGAAGACTGAAGATTCTGGTCAATGATTTATAAAGATACACAAAAGATGAGAACGTCAGCTTTAGGAATAATGAAGTTTACCCTGTCAAGATCAGTGTGGGCCAGAGCTACATGATCATTGCAAGCTATGCAATTCCCGAGGGCAGACAATCTCTCGTCTATCCGCTGGACAACAACTTGGTCAGGTAGACTATTCCTCAAGTGTTGAAGTTCTTCAATCAAAACAGGAAAAGGCAGTAAGATCAGGATTTCTCAATGTATCAATACAAAAAAGAATGAGCAGTAAATTTGAGAATTATTCACGTGTAAAAGTCCATCGCAATATATTTTCAAGCTTGTGACGGAACTCGCGTTAAAGTTAATTGATTTACAATAGCATGCACTTCTTCAACGATACAATCCAAATATCCAATAACAACGGGAAGGGACAAACAAAGTGTGGGCTTTAGCTAAGCGAGTGCATAATAACAATGACAACAATCTTCAGAACACAACCTATTACAAAATCTAGGTAAAGTTCCTTCTTCCAATTGCTAAACCTCCTCAGGGGAATCAGAAACAATAGGGCAAAGATAACCAAGAGAACATCATTGAAGTGCGACATACAGAGAGCGCAGAATGAATTCCAAACTCTATCAGCAACCAACCAACAAAGCTACTATCCAACTCTCTGGAGAAGAATAACAAGATTACCTTGGTCCGTAGTAGTATGAGGCACAAGAAGACCATTTTTATTTCCTGCAATAAAGTACAACTTCATTGAGCAACAATAACAAACAAACAAGAGATTTGGATTCTAATCCAAATAAGGAAGTTCAAACGAATCTCACCAGCGCATAGCCTTCCGATGATCCTAGTCCCTCCGATAGAGGTCTTAACCACAGGAATCACATCAGCCAACTCGGACTCGAATACGCTGTAGAAGCTCTCCGATCCACCAATAGCAACCAAGCAATAAGCGTTGGTAAGCTTGGAAAACACACCCACCTCGCAATTATTTTCAAACTGAAGCCCTAGAAGAAAGAAAAAGCACGCAACTTTATCGAAACCCATTAACGGAACCCTTCAAAAGAACCGAATAAAGCAAGAAACTTACTAGTCGCCATTGATTTTGATCACCGAATGAAACCAACGAAAAGCTACAAGAAAAAAACACGACACGTTAAAAAAGACAGATTTTTTTTTTATCAAAAAGACCTTAGGGTTCGAATAAGAAGATTCCAAGCTTCGAACTTTTGTCGGAGGGAAGAGGAAGACGAAGGTACCTAAGGGGCGGTGAGGAGGCTGGAGAGGCGGCTTATGGAAGGAGGAAGAGTTGCTAATATAAAGGTTAGAATAAGGGGAAAATCAATTCCAGCTAGGGTGGATATTTATTTTGAGGGGCGGTACCGCTTTTTGAGGCTGGGCCGGAATCCCAATTATGGGTTTCTTATTTTGTTGAGCCTGCAAAAGGCCCAAGGTCTTACAATGGGTTTTTCCATGGTTTTAAAAAACGCGGTCCGACCGGCGGGCGAGCCGGTCGGACCGCTAATCGGTCGGAATAGCGTCCCGGTTTTGGCTTAAAAGACGTCATCCGGGCGGGCCGGCCAAAAAACGGATGAACCGGACGGGTTTGACCAAAAACGGGCCGCCCAAAACCCGGTTCACCCACTTTTTACGATTTCAAGACAAAAAAGAGAAAAAAAAAAGTCAAAAAAGGGAACCAATACATGGCAGTATGGCACTAGTGGATTTGGTGGGGACTATTTATTAATCCCCATATGGGGACTAAATGGATGAATTTATTAAATAAGGGTGGTTTGGTAAAATTACTCTTATTTCTTTCTCTCTCCAATCTCTATAACTACTCCACTAATTCTCTCTCCTTAATTCTCTTTCCTATTAATTATCTACTATTTAATTTGAATTTATTAATTCTCTCCCACTAATTAATTAGTTTTACTCACAACCAAATCCCTAATTATAGCCATCATCACTCTAATCTCTCTTTCAAAAATAAAATACGAACACCTTCTAAATTGCTAGTTTTGTTGGTTTATTGATTTATTGGTTTGTTGGTTTTACTGGTTTACTGGTTTTTTAAATTACTGATTTACTAATTTACTGGTTTATTGATTTACTGGTTTACTGGTCTATTGATTTATTGGTTTGTTGGTTTTAATGGTTTATTGATTTACTAGTTTACTGGTTTATTGATTTACTGGTTTGTTGGTTTTACTGGTTTATTGATTTACTGATTTACTGATTTACTAGTTTATTGATTTACTGGTTTGTTGGTTTTACTGTTTATGCATGTTGTTAGCGTTTTATAATTTCGGAGACAAACTGGAAGAATTCTTGTTTTAAATTCTTGTTTATTGGTTTACTGGTTGTATTTTTTTTTTACTGGTCTATTGATTTACTGGTTTACTGATTTACTGATTTATTGGTTTACTGGTTTTCTGAATTTCTGATTTACTGGTTTACTAATTTATTAAAATATTGGTTTATTGTTACTAGTTGAAATATTGGTTTACTGGTTTATTAGTTTACTGGTTTATTGATTTACTGGTTTGTTGGTTTTACTTGTTTACTGGTTTTCTGAATTACTGATTTACTGGTTTACTGGTTTTAATAGACAACAAGGAACGAGTTTTGGAATGGCAGTTGTACTGAACTCAGATGAAGATGAAAACCGACGTCCTAAATCCGGATTCCTTGGTCAGAACTAAGATGGTTAATGATGATCCCACCTACTTTCTATCTCAAAATAAATTAAGCCGTCAAGGTTTATCCCTTGACACTAACCTTTATGTAATCCTATATTAACAAAAATTTCTTTATAAAATTTTGGAACCGTTGCATTTATAATATTTCAATTGAAATTTAGTCAGGCTATATATTTGCTTTATTTATATGTTTACTTCCTTTATTTGATTTAGAGTCTCATGAGTGGTCCATTTTAGAGATGAAGTGGGTTTAAATTAGAAAGTTTAAATTTTAAGTTTTCCTAAAAAAAAGGAATATTTAATGATGTATGCTAAAAAAGAGGAAGTCATTAACTGCTGGGTTTTAAATTTAAGTAATAGGTCAAAAATACCCTTAAACTATTTTAAACCTTTGGATTAGAATATCTTTTAAAAGATACTAATCAAACGATCCAGATGTTAGTCCCCATATGGGGACACCCCCTCTTTAGTCCCCACATAATCCAATTTCCTTTCTTCCCACTCAGTTGGTGGAATTTCGAAATCCGCGTTAATTGAGTGGAGTGGCACGAAAATCATCACTTCTGCATTAATTACGCACACTGTACAGTTCAAGATTATATATTTTATTCAATACAACTATAAATGTTAAACGGCTGTCTTGACCAAAATAGTTCAGCATTTATGATATTTTGTCAAGTAATAATGGTTGATTTTTAATACTAGTGCCCATTTTCGGATTTGTAGGTACTTATTCTAAAATTAGGCTGAAATGAAACATTCAGCATCAATCAGTTGCTATTGCAAAAAATTAAAAAAATTAATAATAACACAATAATAGGTAAAAAAACATAAAAAAAACATACCCATTTTTTTAAAAATACATCATATTCCATACAACAACAATGAACAAATTATTAATATCTTAAATACTAGCAAACTATCATACTAAATTTTAATATACATCATAGTATAACAAATTCATGGTTAGAGTTTTTGGCTAATATTTTTGGCTTCTGCTGCTTTGCTTTGACCAATGAGTGCAACTTTTCATATCTCTTTCTATGGTTGGAAGTAAATTTTGCACCAAATCAATGACTATTAGTTTTAGAGAGACAAAAACATAGAAGTCTTGCGCTTATTAAGTTATTATTGTTATTCACCCAAAAAATTAAGTTATTATTGTTAGGCCCAAGGGACCCATGTCCGGCTTTTTTCGCTACCAACTAGTCAAAATCTCAAACCACGGCGGCCATGTGAAATGTGTCCATGTTGCAATAAATCAAATTTTGAATACTTAATATTAAAAAAGTGCCGGTCCGACCGGCTGTGGGCCGGTCGGGCTGGCCGACTCGGAGGTCGGACCAAAATCCGGGTCGACCTCCGGGTCGTTTTTTAAAACCCTGGGTTTTTCCCAGGTTTTAAAAAACGACCCAAAGGTCGACTCGGAAATTGGTCCGTCTTCCGGGTTGACTGGTCCGACTGGAATTTTTTTCTTTTTATTTTTCTTTTTATTTTTTGAAATATATATAGGTAAAATCAGTAAATAATTTATGTAATAAACTAATAATAATATAATAGATTAAAAAATAACATATAAACATACCAATTTTTATTAAATATACCAAATAAAGTATCGATATTAACGGATAATCTCAAATCAAAGATAAAACTATTTAAAAAATAAATATTTTTTGGTCAAACCGTCTCTTCTCACCAAATTTCTGGACGAATTATTCGGTCTGACTAGAATTAGAGCGATTCGCAAGGTGGGCATTATTTTGAATAAAATGGAACGATATTCGAGGCGATTTGTGGTTCAACCGGTCGGATCACATTTTTTAAAACCCTGGTTTTTTCAGGTTTAGAACTACTTAATATCGTTCCTTTTCAGTCAACAAGTAAATTAATCGAATTTCGAGTCAAGTATAATCAAATTTTGAGTAAAATATAATATTTAAAATGTGACAAAATTTACTTTAATAATTCAAATTCTAGATCTAATTAAATTAGAATAAATCACTTACATAAATGTTTGTTTGTAGGTCTTTACAATGTATAACCAAACAAATTTCATTATTTTTCAATCACGGGGCAAGATCTATTAGACTAGAATTCTTAATTTTTTTAGATGGATTTGAAACTGAAATGCTTAGCTCTAGTGTATTTTAAAAATAAAGATTTTGGTAAAATGTACCAAATTATATAAATCTAATATTGGTCGACGTTCCTTACCTTGTAGTCTTTTTGGCACTACTGAGGAGTAAGTAACATTGACAAATGTATGACGAGTACGCTTGGTAAAGAAGAGAAGGGAATAGAGAAAGTTAGGATAAATAAAGGGTAAATTGCCCTCCCGTCCTTCTCCTTTGCTTAAATTACTATTTTTTTCCCTACTGTTTCAAAAATGATGATTTCGTCCTTCAGATTTGATTTAATAGCACTCTAAGGTCCCTGGTGCCGGAATCGGAAAAAAACTCCGGCAACCGGGGACCTAAAATGACCAAATTGTCCCTCCCTCTTCCTCCATATCGACGTAGAGAACCGGAGAAGGAAGAGAAGTTAGAGAAGGAAGATGAGTGGAGGGAGAGGGAGGGGCAATTTGGTCATTTCAGGTTTCCGATCGCTGGAGTTTTTTTCCGATTCCGACATCAGGGACCTTAGAGTGCTATTAAATCAAATCTGGAGGACGAAATCATCATTTTTGAAACAGTAGGGAAAAAAATTGTAATTTAAGCAAATGAGAGGGACGGAAAGGCAATTTACTCATAAATAAATTATCGTGTAGAGAAACTATCGTGTAGTTTGCATATGGTGGTACGGTCATACTTTCTACGTGTTTTCAATAGTTAATCATATTCAAACACATCTAACTATTTTAAGTGCATCTCTATTCGACAAATTGAGAATCATATATTCAATCATAAGATTCATTTTTTTTCCTCAAATGTACTTCTTAAAATTAGGAAATACTGAATTGTTTTTTAGGGTAGATTAATAAAATCCATATAAAATAATTGGAGTATTTTAGATCATCTTCACTCGTGTTTTTGGGATACTTCTGTTCTTACAATTTTTTCTCGTTCACGTGAGTCTTCTTTCTACACTCAACTTTTCTCACGTACCCATGTACCTGTTACAATCTTGTTAATGTATCTACGTCAATTTTATTTCATTTTTTTAATACAGTTAACAACATTAAACTCAATTATTATTGTAAAAAAATTTATAAATATGTTAAAATTTAATCTCAAATAAAAAATTAAATTTTGAAAAATATAAATATTTATAAATAATTGAAATTACAAATTGGAAAGATGTAAATTTAGATTTTGGTCGAATAAATTGGAAAAAAAATTAAATCTTATAAATTGGATTATTGATTACAAAATAATTTATAAATTATTAACAATATTAAAAATTCATTTGAAAATAATGGTCAAAGTGGAACAAATTTTTTTAAATATAAGAAAAAAATAACGTGAACCAATAAACCCATGCCACGCAGACAAGAGTGCTGCATGCACATGATAAGTACAAGAATATCGAATTTGGCTTGGTTGGGGACTAGCATCTAGATCGTTAGATTAGTATTTTTTTAAAAGATTCTAATCTAATGGTGCAAAATAGCTCAATGGCATTTTTTAATATTATTCAAATCTAAAAAGTCAAATAGTTAATGACTTCCTTATTTTTAGCCAACATTATTGTAAATATCCCTATTTTTATGAAAATTTTAAATTTAAATGTAGCCATTCTATTTTCTATTTATCTTTCTCCCTCTCTCTTGTGCTTCGTCTTCTTCTCTATTCTAGATTTTCCAAAATTCCTCAATATTCTCCCAAATAGTTTATTAGTCATGAAGAAGAAGCTCGAGACTCATTTTGCTGGTTGAGTTTTGCTGGTTTGCTGGTTGCATTTTGCTAGTTTGCTGGTTGCTGATTGAGTTTTACTAGTTGCTGGTTGAGTTTCGCTTCCTGAGTTATTGGCTTGTTCGTTTTGACTTTCTTGTTTTCAATCCTGAGTTGTTGGTTTATTGGTTCTGACTTGCTTTTTTTCTATTGTGAGTTGTTGGTTTGTTGGTTCCGACTTGCTTGTTTTATGTCCTGAATTATTGGTTTGTTGGTTCTGACTTGCTTGTTTGATGTCCTGAATTGTTGATTTGTTGGTTCTAACTTGCTTGTTTGATGTTCTGAGTTGTTGGTTTGTTAGTTTGTTAGTTTTGACTTGTTGGTTTCCTATCCTTAGTTGTTGGTTTATTGGGATTTGGATCTGGTGCTGGACTTTAAATGTCCAGCACCATGCTGGACACGCGGATTCGGTGGTCTAAACCCCCGGATTCGATGGTTGGTTTTTGGATTCGATGGTTTGTATGTATGTCTGTTTTGATGGTATGGTGTGTTGTAATTCGATGGTATGATGTATTGTAATTCGATGGTATAAAATGTCTCATTCGATGGTTTGACATCCGATTCAATTGTTTGTATATAGTGATTCGATATTTTATATATTCTGATTTCACTGATTCAATGGTATGGTGTATTGTGATTCGATGGTATAAAATGTCTGATTCGATGGTATAAATTGTCTCATTCGATGGTTTGACATCCGATTCAATTGTTTGTATATTATGATTTGATATTTTATATATTCTAATTTCGCTGATTCGATGGTATGGTGTATTGTAATTCGATGGTATGGTGTGTTGTAATTCGATGGTATAAAATGTCTCATTCGATGGTTTGACATTCGATTCAATTGTTTGTGTATTGTGATTCGTCGGATGTCAAACCATCGAATGAGACATTTTATACCATCGAATTACAACACACCACGCCATCGAATTACAATACGCCATACCATCGAATCAGTGAAATCAGAATATATAAAATATCGAATCACAATATACAAACAATTGAATCGAATGTCAAACCATCGAATGAGACATTTTATACCATCGAATTACAACACACCATACCTTCGAATTACAATACATCATACCATCGAATCAGAAATACATCCAAACCATCGAATAAAAAAAAAACCATCGAATCCGGGTGTTTGGACCACCGAATTCGCGTGCCCAGCATGGTGCTGGAAATCCCTCTCCAGCACCAAATCTGTTCTCGGTTTATTGGTTATTATTTATAAGTTCTCTATCCTGAGTTGTTGGTTTGTTAGTTCTGACTTGCTGATTTGATGTCCTGAGTTGTTGGTTTGTTGGTTCGGACTTGTATATTTTCAATAATGATTTGTTGGTTCAGACTTGTATATTTTAATATTGCGTTGTCGATTTAGTAACTAGGGTTTTGTGATAACAGAGAGTTTTAGGCTGAGCGAGAAAATAATTAATTATGCGTCATTAAAGAATTTATTTAAATTATGTGGTAGCTACATAGATTGGAGAGAGAAAGTTAATCATTAATTTGTGGGAGAAAGAATCAATTTAAATTAGGTAGGTGATTTAGAGATTAGATAGAGAATAATAATGACTTTACCAAAATACCCTTATATAATGCTTTCATTCCTTTGGTCTCCAAATGGGGACTAAATGTGTGTCCCGAGCCAAGCCAAACCCATTATATCATACCTTTTTGATTTGTGTGGTCTTAGTAATTGTGATAATATTTTATTTATCAAATAAAAAAAAGGCTCCACATAACTATGAATAAAGCCAATCATAAAGCCAAAATTTCCCATGTGTACTCTTTTTTTAATCGCATTCATAATGAGAGGTATCCACTTGTAAATTAAATGAACGGGCGACGAATTTAATCAGTACCTTGAGCAGTTTCGCTTCCAATAGATAAAAAAAATAAATAAATTGAAGTATGTTGGTCGTCAGCATCTAATCCACGCCTATAATAGTAGTAGCTGGAAAAAATTGAATTAATGACTCATAAATACGTTTTCGTTACAAAAAAATTGTGCAACATGTCCTCAATTAAATGTTCCTAATTCACATAAAAGGTAAATGTTTAAATAGTCAGATAGATGTTTGATATACCACCACTAAAAAATTAAATTAACTCCACATAATCCAAAACTGCAAATTTATTTTACAAAAATAAAAGTTAGATTGACCCAATTTGTTAAATTATCGTATCAGTGTGTACACATCAATGTCAAGCAAAATGGAAAACATATACAAATGATTATATAATGGGCAACTAGCATTTTAAATACGCTGCAACGATCAATGAGATGCGTAGTACTCGGAGACACTTATATAAAGAACATGTAAGTTGGAGTTATTTATATTTTTTTAACGTGAGAATATTAAATGTTAGTTAGATACGTATTAACTAACATAAAATTAAATTAGGTATTGAATTTGATTTTAAGGTGTTCAACAATATAGCCGAGTGACCATTTGGTCCAGTGGCATTGTTCCCACTCATGTGGGGTGAAGTCCAGGGTTCGACTCCTGACATGAGCATTTCTGATCTAATAGAATAGGATTTAGAATATGATCTAAAAAAAAGGTGTTCAACAATATTAATATTTGTTTGAAGAATAATATTTTATTTTATTCGAATTTGATTAATCCACAAATAAGATGAATAGAAATGATTAAACCTAAAACAAAGATACGATAAGTTATGTATTAAGATCAAAAATGGGCCCAACTTTCAGAAAGAATCTATCGACTTAAATTGTACTTCACCAAGAAGAAAATTTGTCCTTTCCTGGGGACGGTACATAAAACAAGAACCGCACAAAACTGCACCGGAAGTGAAACCACCGGACCAGACACATCCCGGGGGGAGGACACACATGGAGAACGGTTCAAAGAAATGGGGATTTCATGTGAAGAAGAAGAAGAAGGAGGAGGACAAGCCGACACCATCTTCTTCATCGCGAATTAATGTCCGAGAAGCATTGGGAACTCTGATGGGGAAACTGAACAAGGAAGACAAAAGAGCTGTCATCCCCCTCGGTCACGGCGACCCTTCTGCCTTCCCCTGCTTCCGTACCACTCCCCTCGCCGAAGACGCCATCGTCGACGCCGTCCGCTCCGGGAAACACAACCACTACAGCCATGATGCAACTGGCCTTCTTCCTGCCCGGAGGTGACAACCCACTTCCTTCTTTTCTTTCCTTCGTTTCGTTTCGTTTCGTTTATGGGAGTGGAGAGTTTTTTAGAATCCCAAGTTAATAGTTGTGGCTGGGGTGGACAAGTTTATATCCGTAGAAAATCTACCAATTTATTATCTTAGGGTTCTCGGTCGGATATGAAAATTTTAATATGAAATCAAGTCTTCTACGAAATCAAGTCTTCTATGAAAAATCTACCAAAGTTAAAATTTTGGGTTGTATATAGAGATTATAAGAAAAGTCAACTTTTTTTAGCACGTTTACCACAACTTTGTGAGTCTAATAAACCGGTCGGGGAGTGCTTACCGTAACTTTGTTTCAAGGTTTTGGGTTGGATACCGTAGTTATGAAAGGATTTTGGACCAAATCATAGAGAGGGGAATGGATGCAAGAGATTATTGCTCACTTGTTACTTTGATTGTATTAAGCACGAGATGTTTGAAGTTAGCAAACACCTCTGATCCCATTGTAGAATATGTATGTGTGTATACTTCTTCAATGGTTTTAATTTCCTAGTTTTCTTTTTGTTGCTCCTCTTGAGCAACTTGGTCTGTTGTCTTTCCTCAAGTTACTGAGTGTTGCATGTCGATGTGATTGAAGACGTGATTATCCTGCAGGTCAGTTGCCGAGTACCTTAGTCGTGACCTTCCATACAAGTTAAACCCCAATGATGTCTGTCTCACACTTGGATGCATACAAGCAATAGATGTTACAATTGCGGCACTTGACCGACCTGGTGGCAACATCCTGTTTCCGAGACCTGGTTTTCCGTACTACGAGGTTCGGGCTGAACATAGCCAGCTTGAAGTTCGGCACTTTGATCTTCTCCCGGAGAAGGGTTGGGAAGTAGATTTTGACGGTGTTGAGGCTTTGGCAGACGAGAACACCGTTGCAATGGTCATTATTAACCCTGGAAATCCTTGTGGAAGCGTCTACAGCTACGAGCATTTAAAAAAAGTGAGTTTCATCTTCCATTTGGTCATCTGAGTTTATGTTGGGTCTTTGTCTGACATGCCAATTGTGAAGGTTCCATAGTTCTGATATGTGATGTTTCAGGTGGCCGAGACAGCTAAAAAGCTCGGGATATTGGTAATCGCTGACGAGGTGTACGGACATCTTGTATTCGGGAATACCCCTTTTGTGCCAATGGGTGTTTTCGGATCTACTGTTCCGGTTCTGACACTTGGTTCCATATCCAAGAGATGGGTTGTTCCTGGCTGGCGACTTGGTTGGATTGTTGCAACTGATCCTAATGGCATCATTCAGGATTCTGGGGTATGTATTTTTCTTTTCGTTGTGCAGTCCTTAATAGTGCTAAGAATAAACACTTGCAGCAACGGTCTGATGAATTTATTTTACATTGTTTCCTTGTGTTTGACAGCTTGCTGATTCAATCAGAAAGGTCATCAGTCTTGCACCTAGTGCTCCAACGTTCATTCAGGTTAACTTTAAAGTATCCATTT
The DNA here is from genome assembly GCA_012979155.1 of Hypericum perforatum. Taxonomy (NCBI): domain Eukaryota; kingdom Viridiplantae; phylum Streptophyta; class Magnoliopsida; order Malpighiales; family Hypericaceae; genus Hypericum; species Hypericum perforatum. The sequence goes on from SOPF01020883.1 coordinate 25,738, forward strand.
CAACATCCGAAACATGTACAAAATCTGTTGAAGTAGCCACCAAAAAGCTACACAATTGTTCTGAAATTGCCTTTTTGCAATGCTAATCATACTAATGATGATCTTAGTGATGGGAAGTTGCTTTTCTGCTTGCGATCCATGCGAGATTAGCTTTGCTCACAAACTTTGTTGATTGCCTAAAATCAGGCAGCGATTCCGCAATTGATGGAGAATACCAAGGAGGATTTCTTTTCAAAGATTAAAAACATTCTGAAAGACGCTGCAGAGATATGTTACGACAAGATTCAGGACATCCCTTGCATTACTTGCTACACAAAACCCGAAGGTTCAATGTTTGTAATGGTATGTATGCACATCACAGAAAAATACATGTTTATTGAAGTTCTTCAATGTTGGCTCTTTTCAGATAACAACCCTGCAAAATGTTTCAGGTAAAAATTGATTTGGCACTACTCGAAGACATAACCGATGATTTAGACTTCAGCTACAAGCTAGCCAAAGAGGAATCCGTCATTGTTCTACCAGGTTTAATGCTCGGACCGTTAACTTGTTTGTTTAACACATATGAGTTGATGCTCTTACTAACATATGAACATGTTTATCTTGCAGGTTCAACTATGGGGATGAAGAACTGGATCCGGGTAACGTTCGGGATCGAGCCTTCCCTGCTTGAAGATGGCCTAGGAAGGGTTAAATCCTTCTGTGAAAGGCATGCCAAGAAAGCTTAAATATCTGATGTCAACCTGAAACAGTATTTAGTGCAGAGCTGCGGAATCAATAGCTGATCGTTGATTCTCATGCCTTCTAGGGAACTTCAGGGCTTCACTTCTCGGTGAAGCAGACTTATTAGTTTCCTCACAATTAAATAATCATGGGAATAAGAACGATACGTCACAGGATCATCAACCTCGCGTTGACTCCCAAACTACAATGTTATGCTTTCGCTATGAACTACAAAAAATAATGTATTTGCATTTATCAAACTTAAATAATTACCATTATTGAGACTTTTGCCATCAGTTTAGAAGTTTCATACTTAAAATATTCTGATCTTGATTAGTTGATGATGTCCAGTTGATTTCTATCGAAAATTTATCAGCAAAAGTGAGAAGCAGTGGGAATTTCTGGACGGGAATGTAATAAACCACTTATATATATAGGGTAGGGTATAAATAGAAGTCACTGAAGATGTAGAGAGCATTCTGGACATTTGTGAAAAAATATTATATTCTGAGGAAGAAGAATCCTTCTTCTTCTACCTCTCCTTATATCTTTTCTAATCTTCGTTCCCCTTTATTGATTTCTAATGGTTTGTTGTTACGAGCCGTCGATAATTTGACATCTTCAAGTAGATCTTGCACCAGAGGTAGGACAAAATGTGAATGCGTCACTGACTCCACTTGGCCATAATATACTCAACTTAGAAATATAATATATTTGATTATTACATATTTTATTTGAACTGTACGACAAAATTTGCTGCATAGCCAGGCATCTTTTTCTTGGTGGCCAAGTGGAAGAACTCTTCTATCGTTCTTACCTTGATATTAAATAGGGATCTTGTCCAGCAAATATAAAAATAGCAGCAAAGTTTAATTTCTCGTTGTAGTTTTCGTTAGTTCAAAAAATCCTTACATTGGAAGTCCAATAGTTTAATAAACGAATTCGTGGCTAGTAAGCTTGCCGCTAGGTCCAAAGATTACACACAAAAATCACATTTCCTTTTACACGTATAAACAAATTTTATCGTATGAGTCGGACAAAATTAATTTGTTCTAATGTAATTTTTTTATAAATATTTTAAGGTAACTTTAATTTTTTATAGATACAAATAAAATAATCAGACATGAAATGATCAATGTAATAGAGATTATTTTTTTGTCACATTTCTGAATAAAATTCATTGGTAGATGTTCTAATAAAAATATTATCATAGATCGGTCACTTATATCAATTAATGCGCATTGGCATTTTCAGAAAAGAATATAACAGACTTATAAAAAAAAAGTATACAAGAGCTGATGCGCCAAATGTGGAAAATTAATTTACACCAGTTTTCAAATATCATTTTTCCGAAAATAATATATTACACGTTTTAAATTGATAATTAATCCATCAATCGATATCAAAATTATTCTAAATTAATAAAAAAAATTAGTTCCAAAATATCGTATGAACTAATTATCTGGATAACTCGTCAAATCTTAAAACAACGGGGCCATGAACTAGGCCCACCCAATGAGGCCGTTCTCAGTTCCTACCGTTGCGCTTTACGGGCCCACCATATCCCCACTCCACTCCCGAAGAATTCAAAAAACTCCTTCCCACCCACTAAACCCCTTTTTAACTTTAACGGCTCCAAAAAACCGCATCAAAAACCTCTCCATCCCCTCAACTCCTCTTCCCCCCCATCTCTCTCTCTCTCTCTCTCTCTCTCTAATCGTGCTAACTTCGTTTCGCTCTCTTTGTTAACCGAAAAAGACAATAAACTTAGTAATGGATACGTCACCACATTCTCAATCTTTATCAGCCTCTCGTGGAAGATCAAACCCTAACACTAACATACCCTCTCGATTAGCCTCCTCCGTTAAAGGCGATGGTGTGAGGGAGGCGGCGGCCCTTCCGAATTTGTCGCTGCCTTCCCAGGAGCTCGTCCTACTCTCTCCTTCACCATCTAAAAGGAGCCGAACCCGCCTCATTGACCGGCTTGAGATGGATGAGGAGCCGTCCCCTGTTGGGTCTCGCAAGAGGAGCAAGAGCAAGGCATCAGCTCAATTGGCTTCCCCGAGAGGGGGCGGTCGGAGGCTTAGGCGAAGGGCGGCGGAGGTGGTGGAGAGCAGAGAGGAGAGGGCCGACCTCGTCGCGATGATGGAGGAGATCGAGAAGTTGAAGAGGCGGAAGCAAGGCGGCCGCACTAAGAAGGAGAAGCTCCCTCTCTCTGTTGCCCCTTCTACCCCTCTTGTTCAAAGTAAATCCCTTTTTTTATGCCTGGTTCTAACCTGATTTCTTGAAGTTCTTTCTTTGATTGTTTATGATCTGTTTGTTCTTTTGATTTGTGGGGGACAGGAGGAGTTGTTGATGATGCTAACGGGGGGAACTTGGATGCAATCGGGGCGGTGGCTTATGAGCTGATAATGTGGAAAGATGTGGCGAAAACCAGCCTTTGGTTCGGTTTTGGGTTCCTCTTCTTTTGCTCTTCTTGCTTTGCCAAAGGGATCAGCTTTAGGTGTGAGCTGGAGTTCTTTCATTGTTTCCTTTTCTTGTTCCTGAATTAGTACCAATTTGCGGCGATCTTAAGAGCTCTTGTTTCTTTTCTAGCATCTTTTCGGGTATTTCGCAGCTCGGGATTCTCTTTCTTTGTGCCTCTTTCATATCAAATACCTTATGCCAAAGGTAGAGATTCAACTAACTCAACCATCTCCATAACAACTGCTCGATAAGTCCACCTTAAAGTTCTGTTTGTGAATGAATGTTGCTTGCTGCAGAAATGACTCGGAAAGGCCTGGTTCTAACTTCGAGCTCACAGATGAGGACATTCTGAGGGTAGGTAGATTGGTCCTTCCAGCAGCTAATTTGGCTATTTCGAAGATGAGAGAGATCTTCTCAGGAGAGCCGTCCATGACCCTCAAGGTAAAAGTTTGATCAAGGACATCTTAGTATCTTGAGTTTATCGCAGTGGCTTCTGTTATTTAATTCGATGAGAGTAGTGATCTGAACAGGGTATCTCTGTGCTGCATTCAGGTCATTCCTTTCTTGCTCCTTGGTGCTGAGTATGGTCACCTCTTAACTCTTCGGCGGCTCTTCGCCACAGGCAAGATTCATCAACCAAACATCTCACTTGTGATAGTTGCTGCGTATTGTGAAAAGGGTTATTGATCTTTTAAGTTGTGAATTTGTTCTCAGGATTCTTTGTTAGCTTCACTATGCCAAAACTCTACTCAACCTACTCTAATCAGATAGACCAAAAAGGTGCGTAAAACTCCCGAATCAATTCAGTATCAACACGAACCTGATGACAAGAGAAAAATAAAGCTGTCCGTTTTGGCTCTGTGTTCAGTTGAGGGCACCAAGTTCCGCGTGATGGAAGCATGGGGTGCGTGCGCCCACAAGAAGATTGTTGCAGCATCAGCCATCACAGCTTTTTGGAACTTGTCCAGTATTAAAACCCGTCTTTTCACAGGTAAACTTCGGGCCATCCCGGACTCCATGTCTGCCTTGTATTACATATAATGCAGACCAGGGTTTACTTTAAGAAGTCACCTTACTTTGTCTAAACCGGTTGGCCTATTATTCTTTTCTGCTCTGCCCGCCAGTTGAGATCTGTTAGCTTTGAACATACATTGGTGATGCTTACTTTCCAAGAAGTGTTTTTAACGAATGCCGCCACCAAAAAGCGAACTCCTATTCTGAAACTAGCAACCATATGTGCAAGTCACTGTAATAATGTATTGCACTAAGATAAGCATTAAGATTTAACGGACGAGAAAGTGAGTTTTCGAGCCCTTGGAAATAAATACTCGTTCGTTGTGACGTTCATTTCCACCATGATATGCAGCTTTCATATCCCTGGTCATACTGAGATGTTCCCGGCAACATTTGCTGCCAAAGCCAGAGGAAATGGAGACAGCAGAGGTTGTGGAAGAAGAGCTGCTGCATAAGGCATTGGTGATATCTGAGCCAGTGGTGGTGGCCTCTCCTGCAGTACACTAGTCTAGTCTAGTCTAGTGTGCTCTTCTCTTCTCTACTGTATAAACCTGCACGAGTGGTGCTCTGTAGAACCGAGAGATCTAGTGAGTGCGTGTATGATTGTTATATGCTAATTAGTAATTACTATTAAAAGGCTTTTCCAGTTTTCCTTCGACAGTTTGGGCTTCTTGTGTACGTTGCTTCTCTCCTTGGATGGGCCTAGTTCATGACCCCGTTGTTTTAAGATTTGAAGAGTCATCCAGATAAAATTCATATGGATACATTTAGAGAGTTTGGAACAAAAAATTTTAAATTAATTTAGAACAATTTTGATATCAATTGATGGATTAATTATCAATTAAAAACATGTACAATTATTTTAGGAAAAATGATACTTGAAAACTGGTGTAAATTAATTTTCCACATTTGGCGCGACAGCTCTTGTATACTTTTTTTATAAGTCTGATATTCTTTTCTGAAAATGCTAATGTTGCATTAATTGATATAAGTGACCGATCTATGATAATAATTTTATTTAGAACATCTACCAATGACTTTTATTCTGAACGTGACAAAAAAAATCTCTATTACATTGGTAATTTCATGTCTGATAATTTTATTTGTATTATGAAAAATTCAAGTTACCTTAAAATATATAATAAAAAATCTTATTAGAACAAATTAATTTTGTACCATTCATACGATAAAATTTGTTTATAAGTGTCAAAGAAATCTGATTTTTGTGTGGAATCTTTGGAACTAGTCGCAAGGATCGAACCTTTAACCTAATTACTAGCGACGAAATCGTTTATTAAAATATTGGACTTCCAATGTAAGGATTTTTGGAATTAACCAAAACTACAATGGGAAATTAAACTTTGCTGCTATTTTATATTTGCTGGATAAGAATGGTAGAAGTGTTTGGCTTTCTAAGTCTTCCCCTTGTCCACCACGAAAAATATGTCTTTCTATGCTGCAAAATTTGTCGTACATTTCTCATAAAATATGTGATAATCAAATCTTTTTATTTCCAGAGATCAAAGCTGCAATTGGTACGTCCCTCTCTAGGATTTTGTCCTTTACTAGGGTTCTCCGCCGTTCTGGATCGGTTTTATCAAATCTAGGCTTTTCTTTACCAATCATCAAGCGATCAATCTTCTCCATAAGCTTTTGTTAAGCTATTGCGATCAGCGGATTTTGATTTCCTTGCGACAAAATCTTCTTAGTGTTCGTCTCCTTGTCTTTTCGGATAAGTGGCTACCGAGAAAGTGCTTTAAAGATGGCGGGGAAACAAAGACAAGTGGCCATCCACAATAGGGATATTGAGGTGGACATCCTTGATCCCTCTCTTGATTTGTCGGAGGAACAGCAGGGCGGAAGAAGCTTGTGCCTTGTCGATACTGTCTAGACTGAGAAGATGATTAATGCGAGGGCATTTTTAACGATGATGCAAAACCTATGGAGGCCTAAGCATGGAATGGACTCGTCGGAAATCGACAGGAACAGATTCAAGTTCATCTTCAAGAACAAGCGGGACGTCGACAAGGTGATATCCAATCAACAATGGTTTTTGATCGTTGTGTGATTATCCTTGCAGAAGTGCCACAATTGATACAACCTTCGAAAATCCACCTTTTCAACGTGCCTTTTTGGATTCAAATTTATGATCTCCTATTAGGAGGTTATGGTATTGGGGTAGCCAGTACCATCAGAGGTATGCTTGGTGATTTTATTGAAATGGATGAATCGAAGGATCTAAAGAGGAACTATATGCGGGTTAGGGTTACGTTGGATATGCGCAATGCTTTGGTAAGGAGCAAATAGGTGCGGTTCAGAAATAGGTTAGTGGTGCTGGTATGTATTAAGTACGAGCGGCTTGGATCATTTGTTATCTTTGTAGAAGGCTAAACCATATTGACAAGGATTGTGACTTGGACGCAAAGGATGTGGCACAGGTGGCTCCCGGCTATGCCTTTGGGGACTGGTTACGAGCCCTACCTTGAAAGCCAACAATGATGATGGTGGTAGAGGGACGTCCGAATTAGTGTATGAAATCTGGGAGAATTGTGATGGCGGACAATGACTCAAGCTCGACAGGTTTAGTGATGGAAGAAGACTCGGTAAGGGAGGTGGATGTGTGACTTTCTCTTGGGAAGATTGTATTGAACCATGATGGTGAGAGTCCTCCCGATCAAAAGGTTTTCCATAGGAAGATGAGTACAAGGTACGAAGAGATGATGCAATTGGGACATGGGGCTCCAAGATTTGGGGAGGCCCTTATCAGACTATCACTACGAGGAGGGATGCTTTCCCCCTCTCTCAGACTACCTCTAACACCACTTTTATTTAATCTGATCTCTTACCCAAATGTTATATCCCTCCTCACCATCGTATTTTTCTTGTATAGGAACATATGGTCGCTATGGCTCAACAAGAGCAAGAAGTTTGCTCTAACGCACAACATGATGTAGTCATGACTCAACGTAGTTAGTATAGAGATTACGGAACTTGTAGAGAGGGAGAACGATCGAGAGGATGTAGGAGTGGATCAGGTTCAACTTGGAAATAGGGATGTGGCCTCTCTATGATCTTGGAAGAAAAAGGCAAGGTTTAAAAGGATGGAGCTAGCCCGAGTATACATCTTGTGATGATTTTAATTAGGGAAAAGAGAAAGGGTACTTTTAAGTCACCTCAGAGTTTCGTGCTAGCAAACATTTACTTGCTATTTCAGGAACCCAGAGCATCTTTACTATTCAGGCAGAGGCTACAAGATAGCCCCACTAGGAGCCATGAAGGTGATTTGGTAGAACTATCATGGATTGGGGAGTCCGAGGGCAGTTTTCCAGCTTAGCAAGTTAGCCAAGTTCTGCAATCCCCAACTTCTCTTCTTGCTCTAAAATAAGGTCAAAGGCAGGGGGAGCAAAAAATCTAAAATAGAAATTAGGTTTCAAGTGTAGAATTTGTCTCTTGTCAAGGTATAGGTAGAATGCATAGTGGCAGACTCGTCTTTCTTTAGAGACATGGGTTGAATATAAGCTTATTATCTTTCTTGTTGCATCACATAAATGTTGAAGTGATGGATTCATTTTAGTGGAGGTTTATAAGGTTCTACAGATGACTTATTATAGAAGACATGTCCTATTCATGGAATTTACATGCATGGGTGACTTCAATGAAATTTTAGTCTAATATGGATAAAAGAGGGGGTAATATGATCCCCCAAAGACGAATTGATGCTTTCTAGGAAGCAGTTCATTATTGTGTATTCAGTGAAGTTAGACAAACATGACTTTACTTTACTTGGGCAAATGTCCAGGAAGATGAAGATTATATAGAATATAAACTTGATAGAGCTTTTTATACGATTTTTTGGTTTGACCTTTTTCCACACTCTTGGGTGGAGGTGAGGCCTAGAATAGGTTCAGACCATTTACCGTTAGTATGTCACTTATATTCTAAGGATTCGTTACCACCTCAACAATATTTTTGGTATGAGCAAATGTGGGAGAGACATATAGATATTGACAAGGAAATACAATACTCATAAGCATGCTCATCAAGTACGGACCTAATCTCAAAGATGACAGTTTGTGCACTTTATTTGGGAAATTGGGACAGGACAACCTTTGGAAGTATTAGAAAGCATAAAAGGGAAATTGAGAGGAAAATTGGAGCTACTCTGGATCACCCTCTTAATGCAAAAAAGAAAAAGAAATTAGATGTTCTACTTCAAAAGTGAGAGGAAATTCTTTCCAGAGAGGAAGTAATGTAGGCTCATAGATTGCGGATGGACTGGCTACAATAAGGAGATCGAAATACAAAAATTTTCCATCTGAAAGCGAGGAATCAAGGTGTGTAGAATAGAATTCTAAAATTAGATGGATCAAATAGACAAAAAGATTTAGGGTTAGGCAGCCATAGAACAATTTTTTGTAAGTTTTTATACTGATTTATTTTTCTCTGATATTGTTGAGCAGGTTTTGGAAGTGACAAATTTGGTGACACCGCGAGAGACAGACGAGATGAATAGGCAAATAGGAGCACTCTACACAACAAAGGAGGTCCACACTACTCTATTTGAGATGTATCCTACGAAGGCTCTTAGTCTAGATGACATGCCTCTACTATTTTTTCAGAAGTACTAGACTACTGTTGGTCTTCAGTAACCCGAACTACTCTTGATGTTCTTAATAATGGTATCAACCCCTCTTTTCTGAATGATACGATAATTGCTCTAATCCCAAAAATTAAACGTCCTTCTAATTATTTTGAATTTTACCTTATTAGCCTGTGTAATGTAGTGATGAAGGTTGTTATTAAAGCAATTACTAATAGATTAAAAGGCTATCTGCATGATATCATTCATGAAAATCAAGAAGTATTTGTGCATGGTAGATTAATTACTGATGACGTGATCATTGCCTTTGAATCTTACTATTACTTGAAAAAAGAGACTTTGGGTAGACATGATTGGTGTGCTTTAAAATTAGATATAATGAAAACCTATGATAAGATTGAGTGACCTTTCCTAGAGAGGATGTTACATGCTATAGGTTTCTAGTCTTCTGTCACTACCTTATTATAAGATCCGTGCGCATAGTGAGATATGTAGTGTAGGTAAATAGATAGGTGAGAGAGTTTTTTACAACGAGACGAGGACTATGTCAGGGACGTCCACTATCTCTATATCTTTTCTTAATTTGTGTAGAGGGTTTGTCAGCACTAATATGACATACTGAGATGTTCAGGCAAATTCACAGATTATGAGTGGTACTTATAGCCTTTGTTATTACTCAACTCTTTTTTGCAGATAACTCTCTTTGATTTACTAAAGAAACAGAGAAGATATTAATATATTCTCACACTATTGGATGTTTATTCTCAAGATTTGGGATAGAAAATAAATCTTTAAAAGAGCTCAGTATTTTTCAGTCACAATTTGAGTGAGGAGGTACAAGAAAGGTCACTCTCCATCTTGGGTATGCGAAGAAGTGAAGAGAGAAACACATATCTGGGGTTACCAGCTGTGGTGGGACATCTAAAGAGGAAATTTTTCTCCTCAATTGAAGACAGGATCGTTGCAAAGATTAGGAGCTAGAAAAAGTAGCATTTATTGCGTGCAGGGAGAGAGACACTCAAAAAATCTATTTTACTTTCAATACCAACTTATGTCATGAGCTATTTTGTCTTCCTGAAGAGACTTGTGACCAAATTAAAAAGAAGTTGTGTACTTTCTATTGGGGTAGTAAGGAGGGACAACGAAAAATGCATTAGCATTATTGGATTCGAATGTGTTAGTTTAAGGTTGATGGCAGGCTTGGTTTTATGAGACTTCAAAGTTCTATCAAGGCTATATTGGCAAAGCAGACATGGCATTTGCTAAAAGCACCAGACTCACTACCTACAAGAGTCCTGAAAACATGATATTATTCCTGAGGGGAGATTCTCATGGCATCTGTAGGGTACACATGCCAATTTACAAGTAGAGGAGCATTCTAGAATGAGTTAGTTTATTAGCTCCTAGTATAGAGTAGAGGGTGGGTGATAGAAACAAGGTCCGTATATGGGACCACCGTTGGCTTCCAGGGTTTGAGTTAGGTCACCCACAATATTCATATCCTGGATATAACGCTTATCAATTTGTGTGAGAGTTATTAGTGGATGGAACAAATGAGTAGAATGGAGAGTTGTTATCTACCTTATTTAGGAAGGAGGACGAGGCATGAATCCTAACTATGCTAGTTAGTGCGTGCCTCCCAGATGATATATTCCGATAGAGACAATAAGGATGGGGAGTATACTATCCGATCAAGTTACTTCATTGATCAGCGCATATGAAATCTTATGTGTTCGCCATGGGTTAGATCTTTCTTATGACGATTACTAGATAGAAACTTTCCTCTTTGTACTAATATTACAAGGCGTGGTATTCAACTAGATATGAGTTGCCCTTTTTGTGCTAGTAATGAAGGATCATTGTTCATCTCTTCTTTGAATGGTTGATAATAGTATAGTATGGTCTATAAGGTGGACTAGATATTTGACCTCTCCATGGACTTATTTTGGCCAAAATTCTCATTAGGCTATTTGAGGCAACTGACAAGGAAGAGCAAAGTAGGAGAGGGGCTTGGCTGTAGGGAATATAGAAGGTGCGAAATGAGGTCATATTTCAGAATGCAACTTTGGAAAAGGCGTAAACTGCTTTTAAGATGGTTGATCAGATGTGGAGGGATAATGTGGTGTCATTGACTCAGTATTCTCTCCACAACTAAGGCCAACTGAGCTTTGGTATCTGCCAGAAGTGGGTTAGTTTAAAATCAATACAGATGTTGGGATTATTCGATTAGGAGAGGCAAAAGTTGGTGTGATTTTTAGAGATGATAGGGGACAGTTTGTGGCAGGTTTTGCCAAAAGATTCCATTGTTCGATTCACCCTACTTTGCTTGAAACCCAATGGATACTAATTGGAGTCGAACTTGGCCATGTACTTGGGATAAGGGACATTATTTACGTTGTTTTTTAATCTGACTATTTACCTTTAGTGCAGGCTCTGAACAAATAGGTAGTCGATAGAAGTTATTTGGCTCTACTTATAAAGGACTGTAAAATGGGTGGTCGGGGTTCTCTTGCCTACTATTTCTCATTCGCCAGGCAGGACGCAAATTAGATAGCTCATATTCTCGCAAAGATGCAGTTGGAAGAAGAGAGATAATATCAATTCTTCTCTTTTCCACCTCAAGATATATGTGATGCCATTGCAGAAGATCAAAAGAGAGGCTATAAAATGGTGACAGGCTGCTAAAGATGGGGTGAGTTGGATAGTGGGTGGGGGAGGTTCTATTTGTTCCATGGGCCTGTGGATGTATCAGGGACAACACATAACTCTCAGGTTAGTAGTGATATCGCTAGAGCGGGGTTTTACAGTGGTGCACTCTTTTTCTATATTCGGTTTTTTCTCGGTAGAGGCAGGGTTTCTATACTAGGTTTTTACTGAGGCTGATGGCTATAATTTTGTACTTGTGGGAAAAGAGTGTTATGTCTTGAAAGATAGTTTGCTAGATGTGTAATGTCCTTGTGTTGCTGTACGATGGACACTAGGAAAGGTAGGTAGTTCAGATACTTAGTAGGGCCAGGTGGAGGGTGGTGGGACTAAGTGGGTAGCGCTCCATACCGCGCTCTTGCATGCTTTGGGGTTTAGGTTGTTTTGTCCATTGCTCTATTGAGTTTAGTTACTATCTTATTATTAATGAAATATAAGTATTTATCCTTAGAAAAATATATTTTATACTTCTAAATTGAGTATATTATGGCCAACTGGAGTCAGTGACGCAATCACATTTTGTCCCACCTTTGGTGCATGATCTACTTAAAGATGTAAAATTATCGTTGGCTTGTAACAAACCCGCTAGGGTTTCCAGGAATTAGAAATCAAGAAAGGGAAAAATATAGAAAAGAGATAGGGAAATGTACGGGGTGAGCATTCGGGATATCCCGATCCTAAAATCTCAGATATCGTAAATACTGAATAGTCAAAAATAGTCATCCCGATCCTGCACTAAAAAAATTTCAAGATAATCTCAATCTTGAATTAAAATTTTAGGATAATCCCAAAATTCCCGAAAATACCGAATTTTCAATGAAAATCTTACTTGGTTTCATCAAAGGTTGCTGGTGGAAGAAGTGGTTGGAGGCGGCCAGACGTGGCTCGAGGTAGCTGAAAATGGCAGCGGGTTGTTTGAGATTTGTGAGAAGAAAAGAACGAAAAAAAAAATCTGAAAATGTTGCACATGCTGAGAGAAGAGGCTGTAACTTACTTTAGTTTAGGTCCTTTAGGAAATAGGAAGTGGCGTGGGCTCGGTTGGCCATATATATATATATGAAAAATTATGATTTAGTATTCGGTATTTTGGTAAAATTTTGAAATATTCCAAAATAATACCGAATATCTAAATTTCCGAATTTTTTTAAAAATCCTTGTCGAATAAAATTTTGATCCCTAGAATCCCAAAATCCCGAATACCGAAAAAAATCTGGATTCTTAAAATCCCGACCCCATTTGCACACCCCTAGGGAAACGTAGAAGAAGAACGATTCTTCTTCATGAAAATAGATTTTTTTTTCACAAATGTCCAGAATGCTCTCTAATCTACACTGACTTCTATTTATACCCTATTATAAGTAGTTTATTACACTTCCGTCCAGAAATTCCCCCTACCTCTCACTTTAGTCCTCGGTTCATTACACGGCTCTCCCAAAAATTGGTACATGCATTCGCCTGATTTGTATTGTTTAAATTTCCAAATGTAACTCAAAATCGAGTAAGTAAATCTTATTTTTTACCGTTGATTCCATTGAATTAATCAGCTTTTCGATCATAAATCTTCGAAAAAATTCTCAGAATAACTTAATGAGAGTCTAAATTTACTTACAACTTGCTGATAAATTTTGGTTGAAATCAAGTGGACATCATCAACTAATCAAAATTAGAATATAAGTATGAACTTCTAAACTGATGGCAAAGGTCTCAATAATGATAATTATTTAAGTATGATAAATGCAAATACATCATTTTTTGTAGTTCGTTGCGAAAACATAACATTGTAGTTTGGGAGTCAACGCGAGGTTGATGATCCTGTGACCTGTCGTTCTTATTTCCATGATTATTTAATTGTGAGGAAACAATTAAGTCTGCTTCACCGAGAAGTGAAGCCCTGAAGTTCCCTATAAGGCATGAGAATAAACGATCAACTATTGATTCTGCAGCTCTGTACTAAATCCTGGTTCAGGTTGACATCATATATTTAAGCTTTCTTGGCATGCCTTTCACAGAAGGATTTAATCCTTCCTAAGCCATCTTCAAGCAGGGAAGGCTCGATCCCGAACGTCACCCGGATCCAGTTCTTCATCCCCATAGTTGAACCTGCAAGATAAACATGTTCATCTGTTAGTAAGAGCATCACCTCGTATGTGTTAAACAAACAAGTTAACGGTCCGAGCAGTAAACCTGGTAGAACAATGACAGATTCCTCTTTAGCTAGCTTGGAGCTGAAGTCTAAATCATCGGTTATGTCTTCAAGTAGTGCCATATCAATTTTTACCTGAAACATTTTGCAGGGTTGTAATCTGAAAAGAGCCAACATTGAAGAACTTCAATAAACATGTATGTTTCTGTGATGTGCATACATACCATTACAAACATTGAACCTTCTGGTTTTGTGTAGCAAGTAATGCAAGGGATGTCCTGAATCTTGTCGTAACATATCTCCGCAGCGTCTTTCAGAATGTTTTTAATCGTTGAAAAGAAATCCCCCTTGGTATTCTCCATCAATTGCGGAACTGCTGCCTGGTTTTTGGCAATCAACAAAGGTTGTAAGCAAAGCTAATCTTGCATGGATCGCAAGCGGAAAAGCAACTTCCCATTATTAAAATCATCAGTAGTATGATTAGCATTGCAAAAGGGCAATTTCAGGACAATGGTGTAGTTTTTGGTGGCTACTTCAACAGATTTTGTACATGTTTTCGGATGTTGAAATGGATACATTAGAGTTAACCTGAATGAATGTTGGAGGAATAGGTTTAATACTGATGACCCTTCTGATTGAATCAGCAAGCTGTCAAACACCAGGAGACAATGTAAAGTAAATTCGTCGGACCGTTACTGCAAGTGTTTATTCTTAGCACTATTAAGGACTGCAGAACGGAAGAAAATTACATACCCCAGAATCTTGAATGATGCCATTAGGATCAGTTGCAACAATCCAACCAAGTCGCCAGCCAGGAACAATCCATCTCTTGGATATGGAACCAAGTGTCAGAACCGGAACAGTAGATCCGAAAACACCCATTGGCACAAACGGGGTATTCCCGAATACAAGATGTCCGTACACCTCGTCAGCAATCACCAATACACCGAGCTTTTTAGCTGTCTCGGCCACCTGAAACATTACATATCAGAACTATGGAGCCTTCACGATTGGCATGTCAGACAAAGACGCAACATTAACTCAGATGACCAAATGAGAGTTGAGACTTACGTTTTCTAAATGCTTGTAGCTGTAGACGCTTCCACAAGGATTTCCGGGGTTAATAATGACCATTGCAACGGTGTTCTCGTCTGCCAAAGCCTCAACACCGTCAAGGTCTACTTCCCAGCCCTTCTCCGGGAAAAGATCAAAGTGCCGAACTTCAAGTTGGCTATGTTCAGCCCGAACCTCGTAGTAGGGATAACAAGGTCTTGGAAACAGGATGTTGCCACCAGGTCGGTCAAGTGCTGCAATTGTGATATCTATTGCTTGCATGCATCCAAGTGTGAGACAGACATCATTGGGGTTTAACTTGTATGGAAGGTCACGACTAAGGTACTCGGCAACTGACCTGCAGGATAACCACGTCTTCAATCACATCGACATGCAACACTCAGTAGCGTGTATGAATGTAGACACCAAGTGAAGATGTTATAGGTAACTACAAGAAATTGTTGTTTGTACGGATACGAGTACTTGATTAGGATCGGGCTATAGTCGAGGCAAGTGTTGGACACTTTCTCCATAAGACGAGATTGCCCCGTATATTTCAGTGCATTACGGGCTACGGCAATCGTCCCCAAGATACAACGACTATTTCGGGCGGTTCCAAGATCGTTGCACACGACTCTCGAACCTTTCGGGCGAACCCTTATATACCCGGAACTTTCGGACTCAAGAGAGGGGGAGAGAAGAACAATTATTGCTAATGAATGCTTATGCAATGAATTGTTGGGATGAAGAAAAATGACAAGTGGAGTCTCCTATTTATAGTATGCCAATGGACATGTTAAAAATGTCCAAAGGCCACCATACAATACAAATTCCAAAGGTCATATCTCTTTTATTTGTTTTTTTTATTTTTTAATTATTAACCAATTGTGTCTTTTCATTTAAGTGTGATATGTATCATTTGGTTAAAAACCAAAAGACACAAATCGCATGGCACTTTTTGCCACATAAATGAAGAGACGCCAACAATCCCCCACATGGTTAACAATTTAGTCTACCAATCACATGAATGACGATCAATGCATGCAGACTCTACTCGAAAGTTCCGATGTGTTATTATTGCATCGAGATATGTAGCTTGCGGCTTTGAACCTTCTCTAGTAAGATGTTATCAGATTTACTCGCTGCTCGGTGAACGCGATGTCTTGAACCGTCAGCTTTTTGCGTAAACCAAGACAATAACATTTACACAATAACAACCCTAGTATATTTAGGTTCTCACGTTGTGTCCTTTTCGGCCATGGACCATATCTTGGATTCATAAGTATTTTCCTATTTGAAGCAGCCTCACTTCACACTTACATAGGTGACCTCCTATCGGGAGTATCCTGCCATACTCCACCTTCAACAAGGTATATGAATCATTATAAGCAAAATTGCTTAACCTAGCCACACCTCTACAGGTCGACACCTGGGCAGCTTCTGAGAATGGGTTAGGTTCCAGGTGATTAACTGAACCCTCCATAACTTAGTTGTCTCGTTGAACCCGTGGGATCTCCACTTATCATGGTTGAGTTACCGCTATGGACGTCCTTTATTGTGTGAACTTTAATCCCATTCCCCTTACTGCATTGTACATTTGATCTTGATTGATTCCTTTCGTAAAAGGATCAGCTATGTTGTCCTTGGACTTAACATAGTTAATGGTGATCACCCCGCTTGAGATCAACTGCCTGACAGTATTATGTCTCCGACGGATATGTCGAGACTTACCGTTGTACATTGTACTTTGTGCTCTCCCGATTGCAGACATGCTATCACAATGTATTAATACAGGAGGTACCGGTTTTTCCCAGCACGGAATGTCCTCTAAGAAGTTTCTGAGCCATTCAGCTTCTTCCCCAGCTTTGTCTAGTGCTATAAACTCCGACTCCATTGTGGATCAAGCTATGCACATTTATTTAGAGGACTTCCAAGACACAGCTCCTCCTTCAATGGTGAATACATATCCACTCGTAGATTTGGAGTCCTTCGTGTCTGATATCCAGTTTGCGTCACTGTATCCTTCTAATACAGCTGGATATTTAGCATAGTGTATGCCATGGTTTATGATATGCTTTAAATACCGTAAAACCCTTTCTAGAGCTAGCCAGTGATCCTTTCCTGGATTACTTGTAAATCTGCTAAGCTTACTAACTGAGTACGCAATATCGGGACTAGTGCAATTTGTTAAATACATCAAGCTCCCGATAATTTGTGCATACCTCAGTTGAGATACTGGGTGCCCTCGATTCTTAGCTAAGTGTAGATTTAAGTCTACCGGTGTCTTAGCTGGAGGTCTGTCAAAAGCATCGAATTTCTTGAGCATGTTTTCCATGTAGTGGGATTGTGTTAAGACAATTTCGTCTGCTTTTCTAGAGATCTTTATCCCTAATATGACGTCTGCCAGACCCATATCTTTCATGTCAAAGTGATTCTTTAACATGTTCTTAGTTTTCACAATAACCTCGTTATTGCTTCCCATAATTAGTAAGTCATCCACGTAGAGACATACAATTATGTAAGCTTCAGGCGTGCCTTTAATGTAAACACATTTATTGCACTCATTGATCTTGAAACCATTTGACATCATCGTCTTGTCAAATTTTTCGTGCCACTGTTTTGGCGCTTGCTTAAGCCTGTATAGTGACTTGCTAGTCGGCATACTTTATGCTCTTGTCTAGGAGTCACAAACTCTTCAGGTTGCTCCATATATATCTCCTCCTCTAGTTCTCCATTCAGGAAAGCAGTTTTTACATTCATCTGGTAGATTTTGAGGTTATAGAGAGCTGCAACAGCTATGAGCACTCTAATTGATGTGATTCTTGTGACAGGTGAATACATGTCAAAGAAATCATATCCCTCCTTCTGTTTGAACCCCTTAGCTACCAATCGAGCTTTGTATTTATCGATTGATCCATCAACTTTCTATTTCCTTTTAAGGATCCACCTACATCCCAAAGGTTTGTAGCCCGGTGGGAGATCCACGATTTCCCACGTGTGGTTTTGCATAATGGACTCTATCTCACTATTGATAGCTTCCTTCCAGAGAGGAGCATCTGGACTCGACAATGCCTCTTGGATTGTCTTGGGTTCATTTTCTAACGCATAGGTTAGATAGTCTGGACCGAAGGATTTGGCTACCTTTGTTCGCTTGCTACGTCTAGGTTCCTCGTCTTCCTGAATTGACCCTTGCGTAGTCTCGTGTGCCCTTTTCTTAGGACTTCCTTCTTTTCTTTCATTATTAGGAAAGATATCTTCAAAGAACGTTGTGTTCCTTGATTTAATGACTATTCCCGCGTTAATTTCTGGGTTCTCAGATTTGTGCACCAGGAATCGATAAACACTACTATTTTGTGCATATCCGATAAAGATGCAATCAATGGTCTTGGGTCCTATCCTTACCTGCTTAGGTTTAGGTACTTCGACCTTTGCTAGGCACCCCCACACTTTAAGGTAACCATAAGAAGGTTGTCTTCCTTTCCATAGCTCGTATGGAGTTTTGTCCCTTTTCTTGTGTGGCAACTTGTTTAGAATATGGTTAGCTGAGAGCACGGCTTCCCCCCACATGTTCTGGGGTAAGCCCGAGCTAATCAACATAGCGTTCGTCATCTCCTTAAGAGTTCGATTTTTGTGTTCAGTTACGCCATTCGACTGAGGTAAGTACGGAGTAGTCGTCTAATGAATAATACCATGTTCTCGGCAAAGTTCCTCAAACGAAGCTACATATTCTCCTCCTCGATCACTCAAATCATTTTGATTTTTATGCTGAGTTGATTTTCAACCTCATTCTTATACCTCTTAAAGGCCTCAAGAGATTCGTCTTTACCTTTTAAGAGATACACGTAACAGTATCTTGTGCAATCGTCGATAAACGTGATAAAGTATTTCTTTCTGCCTCTAGTTTGCATGTGTTTCATATCGCAAGTGTTCGTATGAATTAATTCTAAAAGCGTGGTACTTCTTTCCACCGAATAGAAAGGTGCTTTGGCCATTTTAGCCTCCACACATACCTCATATTTATCGGAAGGGTTGAACTCTAGATTCGGTAATAAATTTAAGCTTACTAATTTTCTTAGCAAGTTTAAATTTACGTGTCCTAATCTACCATGCCATAAATTAGAACACTCGGTCAAATAAGAAGAAACTTTAACTACATTACGACCGTCAAAGTTAAACTTGCGGTGTACAGTTATTACATTCATCTTAAAGAGCCCATTTTCTAGGTAACCCTTGCCTAAAAATTGACCCGCTTTGGTCAGTACAAACTTATCCGACTCGAATATAAGTTTAAAACCAGCTTTGCTTAATGCTGAGCCGGAAACTAAGTTCTTGCGGATGTCTGGGACATGCAGCACATCATTGAGAGTCAGTTCCTTTCCTGAGGTCAGCTTCAGGACCACCTTACCTAGTCCGACGATGTTGGACGTTGCGGAGTTTCCCATAAACAGCTTTCGGCCATTGATCAACATGTAGTATGAGAACAACTCTTTGTCTGAGCAGACATGGCGAGTAGCTCCAGTATCCACGAACCACTCCCTCGGATTGTCCACTAGGTTGGCCTCGAACATCATAGCTGATAGATCCATCTGGTCTTCAGCTAGGTTGGCCTTTCCTTGATCGTTCTTCTTTGGCAGGCGACAATCCTTAGCCATGTGGCTGGGTTTCTCGTAGTTGTAGCAAGCGTCCTTAATCTTCTTATTCTTGCTCTTCTTAGGCTCTTGCTTCTCATGCTTGTCCCCAGACTTCTTCCTCTTCTTGCCACCTTTACCTTCGGCGAGGTTCACGGTGCTTTCGGAGGGGGCCTTGCCTTGTTTGACTTCGGACTTTCAGTTGTCTTCCTCGATCCAAAGCCTCACAATCAGGTCTTCTAGGCTCATGTCCTTCCTCTTATGCTTGAGGTAGTTCTTGAAGTCCTTCCAGAGCGGGGGGAGCTTCTCGATTACCGTGGCCACTTGGAAGGACTTGCTAAGTTGCATCCCTTCGGCATGTATCTCGTGAAGGATCAGCTGTAACTCTTGTACTTGGTCGATGGCCTTCTTGGAGTCCACCATCTTAAAGTCGAGGAACCGCCCGACGATGAACTTCTTCGTCCCGGCATCTTCCGTCTTGTACTTCTTTTTGAGTGAACTCTATAGCTCCTTAGTAGTCTTGTGTATCGCGTAGACATTGTAGAGCATGTCGTCTAGTCCATTCAGGACGTAGTTGCGGCAGAGGAAGTCACTGTGATTCCACGCGTCGAGGGCGTTGATCACTTGCTGATCTTTCTCGTTCTCCGTGAGCTTTGGTGCGTCCTCCTTTAGGAACCGTACCAGGTTGAGCGTGGTGAGGTAGAACATCATCTTCTGCTGCCACCTCTTGAACTCGGTACCGTTGAACTTTGCTGGCCTTTCAGCGTGAACAGTTCGCGGGTCCGTGGTCAGAGCAACGGTGCTACTCGATGCCATCTTCAAGTATGATCTCGTCTTACGATTGTTGTTTGTACGGATACGAGTACTTGATTAGGATCAGGCTATAGTCGAGGCAAGTGTTGGACACTTTCTCCGTAAGACGAGATTGCCCCGTATATTTCAGTGCACTACAGGCTACGGCAATCGTCCCCAAGATACAACGACTATTTCGGGCAGTTCCAAGATCGTTGCACACGACTCTCGAACCTTTCGGGCGAACCCTTATATACCCAAAACTTTCGGACTCAAGAGAGGGGGAGAGAAGAACAATTATTGCTAATGAATACTTATGCAATGAATTGTTGGGATGAAGAAAAATAACAAGTGGAGTCTCCTATTTATAGTATGTCAATGGACATGTTAAAAATGTCCAAAGGCCACCATACAATACAAATTCCAAAGGTCATATCTCTTTTATATGTTTTTTTTTATTTTTTAATTATTAACCAATTGTGTCTTTTCATTTAAGTGTGATATGTATTGGTTAAAAACCAAAAGACACAAATCACATGGCACTTTCTGCCACATAAATGAAACGCCAACAGAAATAACTTGAGGAAAGACAATAGACCAAGTTGCTCAAGAGGAGCAACAAAAAGAAAACTAGGAAATTAAAACCATTGAAGACGTTTACATACATACATCTTCTACAATGGGATCACAGGTGTTCGTTAACTTCAAACACCTCGTGCTTAATCCAATCAAAGTAACAAGTGAACAATAATCTCTTGCATCCATTCCCCTCTCTATGATTTGGTCCAAATTCCTTTCATAACTATGATATCCAACTCAAAACCTTAAAACAGAGTTACGGTCAACACTCTCCAACTCCTTTCACACTTAAGACGTTTAAAAAAAGTTTGACTTTTATTAGAACCTCATTATCTTACTCAAAATCTTAACTTTGGTAGATTTTTCATAATTATAAAGTTGTCCACCATACTTGTTACTAACGACGTGGGATTCTCAACATGTTCTCAAACCTGACCCATTCATAGAAGACTTGATAACATATTAGAATCTTCATATCCGACCGAGAACCTAAGAAAATAAATTGGTGGATTTTCCACGAAAATAAAAGAAGGAAGTGGGTTGTCACCTCCGGGCAGGAAGAAGGCCAGTCACATCATGGCTGTAGTGGTTGTGTTGCCCGGAGCGGACGGCGTCGACGATGGCGTCTTCGGCGAGGGGAGTTGTACGGAAGCAGGGGAAAGCAGAAGGGTCGCCGTGACCGAGGGGGATGACAGCTCTATTGTCTTCCTTGTTCAGTTTCCCCATCAGAGTTCCCAGTGCTTCTCGGATATTAATTCGTGATGAAGAAGATGGTGTCGGCTTCTCCTCCTTCTTCTTCACCTGAAATCTCCATTTCTTTGAAGCGTTCTCCATGTGTGTCCTCCCCCTGGCTTGTGTCTGAAAGTTGATATATTCTTTCTGAACGTTGGGCCCATTTTTGGATCTTAATACATAACATATCGTTTAGCACTTTACTTGCGGAATAATCCAGTTCAAATAAGATACAACATTAGTTTTTAAACAGATATTATTATCGTTTAGCACTTTTGAAATCGAATTTGAAACCTAATTTAATTTTATATTAGTTTTTAATACTTAATCTTATCTTGTGTTTTTCTAAATAATTTCATATTCGACTCATTAATCTAACTAACATTTAATATTGTTATGTTAAATTTTTTTTATAAATAACTTACATTTTATAGTTAAACCTTCTCTATATAAGTGTCTCTGAGTAATACGCATCTAGTTGACGTCTACAGATTACAGATAGGAATCGTTGCAGAATGGGCGTATTCAAAACGCTATTTGCCATTTATATAATCATTTGTATATGTTATCCATTTTGCTTGACAATGATGTGCACACAGTGATACGATAATTTAACAATTTGGAACGATCTAACTTTTATTTTTCTAAAATCAATTTGCAGTTTTGGATTTTGTGGAGTTAATTTTATTTTTTTTAGTGGTGGTATATCAAATAAAAATATCTGACTAATTTAAACATTTACCTTTTGTGTGAATTAAAAACATTTAAATGAGGACATGTTCACGGAAACGTATTTATGAGTCAAATAATCATAATTTTTAATTTAGCAGTTCGACCAATGCTTCGACTAGTCGGACCACATTGCGGTATGTACACCAGGTAGAAAAAATAGGTACACTCAAATTATTGTCCAACTGGACAATTTTTGGTTCAATGAAGCAAAATATAGGTTTGGTTGAATCATAATTGTTTAGTTGAAAAAAAAAACTAATACAATAACAAAATTTGTACCCGAGGGCCGAGTGTCCAACCAAAAAATTGTGGTTTCGAATAAAATGTAGGCTTAGTTAAAACAGAATTTTTTGGTTAAACCAGAATTGTGTGAAAAATAAATTTAATTAAATTAAATGAGTGGATAGAAGACAAGATTGTAGTATTTATTGTAAAAGAGGTTATGCATTTACTAAAATCAATAATTTTTAAGATAAACATCTATTATTTATCTATATATATGTAAAATATTTAAAATAAAAAGTCATAGTCCAACTGACAATTAGACCGATCGACCCATATTCCAGACAAGATTCCAGGTCGACATCCGAAACGCTTTTGAAAACAATGCAAATAATTCAATTTTTTCCGGCTATTACTACTATGGGCATGGACTGGATGTCGACGATCAACATACTTTGTTTGATTATTTCTTTTATCTTTTGGAAGTTAAATGTATTGCTAAAAATCCTCGCCGTTCATATATTTTACAAAGTGGATACTTCTCATTATGAATGCGATTAAAAAAGAGTAGTACAGCCAGGAAATTTTAGCATCTAGTGTTATGTGGCGCTCTAGCCTGTATAGCAAGTTTTGATTAATTCACATTCTTTTTTTTATATTTAAAAAAGAATTTTTATTTTTCATTATTATATTTGAACAAACTTTTTAATACTGTTTTTATAGGTTATTTTGTAACAGTAATCTAGTTAGATATGATTTAAAAGATTTTCCAATTAATGTGACCAAAAACTAAATTTGCATCTTTCGTATTTGTAATTTAAATTAATTTATAAGTATTTTTATATTTTTCAAAATCATTAATTTTGATATTATTTTAATATTTTTAAATTTGTTATAATAATATTCAAGTTTAATATGATTAGCGATATCAACAAATAAAACAAAACTAAGGGAAACAAATGAACGAAGATTGTAGTAAGTGCATAAAAAAGCTGAATATAAAACGAACTTGATATAGAAGAGAAAAAAATTACAAGAACGAGAGTATCTCAAGAGCACGAGTACGAATAATCTAAAATACTTCTATTAGTTATATGAATTTGATTAATGTACCCAAAAATGAATTCAGTATTTCCTAATTTTAAGAAGTACATTTGAGAAAAAAATATGAATGTTGTGATTGAATATATGATTCTCAATTTGCCGAATATAGATGCACTTAAAATTAGGGTTCTCAAAAATGATTCGGTGGTTGACCCAAAATTGGGTCCGAGCATCAGGTCAGCTCGTCTGATTGGCCCAACTATTGGTCGGACCAGATTTTTTTCTTTCTTCCTTTTATGTAATTTTTTGAAATATATATAGGTATATATGTAAATAATTTATGTAATTAAAAAATATATAAAAATACTAATTTTTTGTGCAAACTGTCCGCTTCGATCGAATTTTTTGTGTGAATCATCTGGTTCTACCGTACTCCATTTTTTACGCTAAAAATGACTTGCTTTTATGCCCAATTCGTGGTCTGAATGGATAGACCGTTGGTCAGACCGTATTTTATTAAAAACACTACTTAAAAAATTAAAGGTGTTTGAATATGAGTAAATATTAAAAACATAAGAGAAATATCGCCCTACCACCATATAACTACACGACAGTTTCTCTACCATTCATCTTTGATATCTTAAAAATAAATCCTATCCTAACTTTTTCTATTCGCTTCTCTTATTTGTTAACCGTACTCGTCCTACTTTGTAGGGTTCTCAGAAAAAACTCGAAGATCGACCCGAAATTGGGTACGATTTTTGAGTCAGTCAGTCAGACCAATCCAACCATTTTTTGGACTAGAATTTTTTCTTTCTTATTTTTATGTAATTTTTTGAATATATATAGATACATAGGTAAATAATTAATGTAATTTTAAAAAAATATATAATTTTTTGTGCAAATCGTTTGGTCCGACCGAATTTTCTATGCAAACTGTCTCGTCCGACCAAAATTTTTTTGGTCCGAATGCACTCTATTTTTTACCCTAAAAACGATCTATTTTCATGCCTGTTATGCAGTCCGTGGTCAAATTGCGAGTCAGACTGCATTTTTTAAAAGCATGCTAAAAAAGCCAATTTCATCACAATCTTTGTTCATCAAATATAACTGGGATTTCATCCTTTTCATTCGGAGTGCATGTGATTTAAAATTGGTAATTTAGTGATTGACTATCAATTTTTCGAGCAGATCCAAGATAGTTGCCATTTTTTTTAAGGGTGGCTCGAAGCCTATATTAAAGAGAAAAGTTACAATACAAAAGAAGAAATACATAAAGAGACACTAAAACAGTACACAAAACTACTCGAAGAGGAGACAGAGCTACATGGGTGAAAGCGAAAGGTGGATGAATGGTATTGAGAGCCAAATATCCAAGGCAAAAGCTGCCGAGACAAGCTACGACTAATAACCACTAAATTGCATTGAAGATACAATCGCGTGGGCATTTGAATGCACACGAGATGCACTCAAATGAATGCCAAGATCGAAATAATCTAATCAAGACAAGGCTATCCACATACTCCAAAAAGAGAGGTTTCGTGTACCAAACAGATATGAGATCGAACCTAGATCGATCCAAGCAAAAGCATAAAATAACGCAAATCCAATCGAAATCACAAAACAAGTGTGACACGAGGACAAATGCAACATCTGGATAACACAAATAACAAAGATAGTAGAAAATTAAACATAGCTAAAACGACAACATAAATAATTGGAGGGGAGGTCCACTGTGACCAACCCCTCGGGGCACCAAAGGTGAGCTCCCCTGTGGCGCTGGTTGAGAAGCCAGCACCTAAGAGAGGTCTTGGACGACCGGATCTTCTTGGACGGTCGGGTCTTCTTGGACGGTCGGAGGTCTAGGACGGCTGGAAGTCTAGGGCGGTCGGAGGTCTTGGGCGAGCAGAGGACGACTTATGGCTTAGACGGTAGTGAGCTTAGACGACGACGAGTTTGAACGGCAACGAACGGAGAGCATGGATAGAGGATCAAAGGTTTGGACGACAACAACGAAGACGGAGCTAGGAATAAGATGGCCGGATATGAGGGAGAAAGGGAGGGAGGAGAAAAGGAGGAGGTGGAGGGAGAAAAGGAGGAGGTGGAAGGTGGGGAAAGAAGGGACAGCGAGATAGAGAAAGGAGGGATATAATTGGAGTTCCGATTTGGTGTAGGAGCACCGTGTGCAGTCCCGTGTTGGACACGGGAAAAGGCCCTTTTATGATCTTTTATTATTTTTTATTATTTTTTTTATCTTTTCATTTCTGATCTGAGGGCCAGAAACAGGCCCAACACTGTGCTGGAGCCCATTAACTGTCCAGCATGAGAACCAAAGCCTATAATATGGTGCACTTAGGAAAAAAATAGCTCCACGCAAGGAGAGAGTAACAAGATAGTTGCCAGTTCAAACTCGCCCAAAATGATGTCATTTTGAAATTGATTTGAAAGAGACGTGACTTAGAATTGATGTGTGATCTGATAAATAGAAATTAGTCTCTTATTTTTTGTATTTTATCAGAAAAACCTCTTTAACTCTCCTCCTTCCCCGTCTCTCTCTCCCTTCTCTTCTCCACATCCACTGATCTTTATTTACCTTTTAAAAAGTTTTGGATAACTGTAACTTAGAAGTTACCCATCTCCACTGATTTCCCTTCAAATAAAAATGATAAGGTTCACTTAAATACTTTTTTATTTCGGACACTGTTTTAACTTCTTTGGTAAAAATATACATTTTTAACTTAGCACCACTTGTGTCATAGTTTTATTTATTAGGTAACAAGAGATTTTCACAAAAAAAGTGATAGGATTTTTCAAGAGATAACTCTGTAGACTCTAAATAGAAAAGAGATGTGATCGCTCATTTTAATGTTCCATTTGATTGGACATTGTGATTAACTTTTTTCAATCCCAAGTTATTTTTTTAGGATGTTATTACAACTTTGTATAAAAATAATGAAAAGTATCCAAAAAAATTAATGAGACCTTATCTTTTTCTAAAGAAAGATTCCCTCTCCACTAATAAATGCATTGCCAAATTATCTCTATAATAGCCTCCGGTACATGTATGTCATTTTTATCGAAAATGGAAAGAGTACCTTCGACTTTGTCCCGGCGAGTTGATTTGGGCAAAATAACAAAGCCGTGACT
Source organism: Hypericum perforatum (assembly GCA_012979155.1). Taxonomy (NCBI): domain Eukaryota; kingdom Viridiplantae; phylum Streptophyta; class Magnoliopsida; order Malpighiales; family Hypericaceae; genus Hypericum; species Hypericum perforatum. Next base: position 52,316 of record SOPF01020883.1, read on the forward strand.
CAAATCAAACTCGCGTCTTTGGAAAACCAAGGGACCAAAAAAAAAAGGAACCATCACACTGAAACAAATCCTGACCGTCTATCTTTAAGATCGCAACCGAACACGTGTCACATAAGCCCCTCCCCCAGGCGACCCAAACCCTAACGCCCAAACAACCTTCCATCTCTCTCTTAAAACCCAAACTCACTCGACGAAATCCGAAGAAAAGTAACCAACCAACCCCCCAAAGGGAAGAAGAAGAAGAAGAAGAAAAGAAATGGCGGCGGTTGTGGAGAAGAGGAAGCCGGTGTTCGTGAAGGTGGACGAATTGAAGCCGGGGACGACCGGTCACAACCTCACCGTTAAGGTGGTCAACTCTAGCCCCGTCGCTCCTCCCAAGCCCCGCCGCGCCGGTGGTGGGCCCGTCTCTCTCTCCCAGCGCCCCGTCCGCCCCGCTCGCATCGCCGAGTGCCTTGTCGGCGACGACACTGGCGCCATTCTCTTCACCGCCCGTAATGAACAAGGTCATAACTTTTCCATATTTCTGTTGACTGTTCCGTGAATTTGTTTTAGATTTTTTTTGGGTTTGGGTCTTTTTAAATTTATGGATCGTATGGTATCATTAGTTCGGCCTCTGGTGTAGGATGATGATCAGGAAAGTTTGTGTTTCTTGCGGGTTCTGAATTGAATTTGTCAATGGCGTTACGAGAATGTAAATGGAGTTATACGAAGTGTTGCGTCTCGGGTACCTGACAGTTTTGCCTTCTGGGCTTGTCTAGCTTTAGAAGATACTGGTTTTGATTCAATGAGTTTGCTGACGAAGTTTGAAGGTGTCTCCACCTAGCCCCCATTTTGTGCTTCGTTCTTTTTCATTTCTGCTTTGGGGTACATGATCTTTAAGGCGTGCTATGAATCGGGATGTTTTAGCTTTGTGTGGATATAGTTGGAATCCCACCGAATAGCCCCTTCATATTTTCGATCATGTCTAGGCTAGTGAACGAGATCACAGAAAACAATTATACTCTCCTCAGTTTAGTGCTCTTGTAGATGATTCGTCATTTCCTACAAACAATTCATTGTCCTTGGTACTTGCCTCAAAATGTTGCAGACATCCTAGGGAAGGATTTCTAATTGTTGTCCTTATCTTTGAAATAACTTAATAGGTTCATTGAACAGCAGAGTTGATGACAATTGCATTTTTTTTTTCTTTTCTAATATTGCCCTTTGTACCAGATATTCTTCATTTCATTTGATTTCAATTGTTTCACCAATGTGCAGTGGATCTGTTGACGCCTGGTGCTAGTGTGATCCTGAGGAACGCAAAGATTGACATGTTCAAGGGATCTATGAGGCTAGCAGTTGACAAGTGGGGCCGTGTTGAAGTTGCCGAACCTGCTGACTTTGAAGTTAAAGAAAGTAACAATCTTTCTCTTGTTGAATACGAACTGGTCACCGTTCAAGGGTGATTGTAATGCCGTGGAAGTGAATATTCCCAATTCAAACAACTGGTATTTCCCCGTGGAGCAGGTTTTGGGTTTGGTACAAAGTTTTTTTTGGTTTATATGTATTGTCGTGCCTCGGTATTGCGCTATGTCAATGGAAAACCTTTATTGTGGAATTGGAGAATGTACTGTCATTTGTTGCAGATACCGTAGCAAACCTGCGTGCTTCTGTAATGACTAGTTAAAAGTTAACAGAGAGTACCTCAGCCTAGCGGTATGAGAATTCAATATCGTTGATTAATTTGCATGGATGCTTGTATAAAATCTTGCAATTGTTGATACTTCCCAACTTACGTAGTCTAAGCCATAATCTATTTTTTGGCGAGCATCAATGCCACTTCTGTAGCTCTTGGTTTCAGTTAGACCTGATAGGCTAACACTAATGATCAAACTCTGGCATTAATGCCACTCTCGCGCCTAGCCACCCAGGGTGTTATCCGACCCATTTCAAAAAATACATGGACTTATTTGAGCCACTTTATAGAAGGGTTTATTTGAACTTTTTGAGCAAGTGCATGAGCTGCCTTTATTCCTAAAATAAAACATCTTCAGCAATTGGCATTTGACACAGTATATCCGAAGTTTGAAAATGTTAAGCTAGCGGATAAAGAACATAATCTGTAATGTCGAAATTTATTGTTACAGAAGATCAAGCAGAAGCAAAGAAACTATGTTGAGATCAGTTGTTGCGCACCCAGCCAGACGTTGCCATTCGGCATGTTACAGCCCTAAACAACACAGGCAAAAGGAGAATCAGAAGAGGGGTCTCCAGCAACACCCATGGTATGAGAATGAAAACATGTCCATTAACAATTACGTAATTGGTTCACGATGAGAAATTTGTTGCGGAAGCTCTATGTGAAAGGTAAACTCTAAATTCTTTCTTAAATTACAGCCACAAAGTTGATCAAACTAGCAGCAATACGGCAACTGAATATAAAGTACAAGTCTCTCAGAATATTCTGGTCATTTTGGATAGGCTTGAGAGAAAAAAACAAGTGAGAAGCAACTCTCTTCAAAAAGGTTCCTGCTACACATTAAATTAGTGCATGCATTGTAAAAAATGGCATTGACATCCGAGAAAACTTCACTTGAACCCAAAGGCATCATGCATCATCGTTGCAAGCTGATAGAAATAAAACCATCGTTATGATGCACTCAACACACGAATAATACAGCTTCTGTAGCAGAATTAGCAAACGTGCAACTTAATGAGATTATCTTCAGTACAAAAGTCCTCCATTTATCCAAACTATCTGCTAGCGCTAGGAAGATGACTAAACCATGTTGAAGTTGAAACTTCAACTCCTCTCTTCAGCCGCTTACTGAAAACTTGTAAAAGTTGGAATTTTGAGATAAAACTTGCCCGACTCCTCAGATGATTCATCAGATATCATCATTGCAAGCTGATTGAATAGATACAATCAGTACATTCTCCTGACGCTAACCAAAGTAGAGAACACCTGATCAAGCATATGTTTGAAGGAAAGAAGTAGACATATCTGGCTAGCTTACATATTATTTGACATTCTACATTGCCAATTGTAGCTACCGTGATCCAGAAAATTCTACATCTAAATGGTCAGCTTTTAAGGTATGAGTTGCAATTAAGTAATGCGACTCCAATACATCTCCAAATGAAAATATTTAACAGGAGGCTTTGATGCCTCTCTTCAGTTCAGAACATATCTAACTGAAAATTAAAGGTCACTCCAAAGGCCAAAAGTTTTAATCACTACTATACCAACAGTCCAACACAATGCTGCAGCACGATAATCATGATATTTTCCTTCCAAAACACTCTTTCCATCGGTAGTTACCCTCAAACATGAAAATACAGATCATTCTGTATATGATGAATATAACTACAACTAGCTTGGAAAACTTTTGAAATGTGAATAAGCCAATCCATTCTTCCAACTGGATCTTGTGCATCAGTTATCTTTCATCTTATAAATGCATGCAATGTGGAATCTACTAATGTCAAGGTGTGGTTATGTTCTTTGTGCCTCAACGAGTATAATTAATCCATACCACAACCACCTAAACCGTTCCCCCTATCTTAGAACAGCAGAAGATTATATCGTGCTCAATCAAAGTAGTATACAACAAACATACTCATCAAAATACAAGATCGCTGACCTGGAACAATCGAAATTCCGTACATAAGAAAGCCAATGGTAGCGGAAATGAGGTATATAGACCAAAAAGAAATCAATTACCATCGAGGAGCCAGCCGTAGCCGCAGTGAGAGACGGAGAGCATGGAAGTCATGAGGGCAGAGGCGGTGACCGAGTGGTAAGGCATAGCTGATTCCAAGGCGAAGCTTATCCCCACCGGGCGCCTTTTGACCAAAAAAACACGAAAAACCCACATCGGAATCAACAAAAAGACTCCAACTTTATACTAGGAATTTGATCAAACAAGATATGTGCAATGCACCTGATGAAGGAATCACAGAGAGGCTTCCTGGTGGAGGGGAAAGAGAAAGGCGCCGATGATTTCGATCGGGGCTTGGAAGCCACACGGGTAGCCGCGTTCCTGACGGAGCTCGAGGAGCGGAGAACGGACCTGGCTCCGGCTAAGTAGCCCATGGATTTTCGTTTTTGGAGATGGGAATTGTCGCAAGAAAGGGTTTTAGATGCTTAAGCCCTAAGATGTTCACTGTTCAGCTTCCCCTCTTTGTCGAGTTGAATTACCCATTTTTCCCTACTAGTTCTCCGAATTAACAATTCGTCCATTTCTTTTTCGGCATAAGGAGAAGTGAATTATTCTTATTCTATTTTTTAATTACCTATGGATTGGATAATCACCAACATTCTTCAAATCAAAGACCAATTAAAATTTTAATGTTTATACTTTTTTGGTAAAATTTTAATGTTTATAATCACCAAAATTACTAAGAGGTTAGTGGTTGAAATCTTACCTCTTGTAAAAGGTCAGTGGTTGAAATCTTACCTCTTGTAAAAAGAGAAAATGTTATTTTAAAAAGAAATAAAATTCAAAATTATCTAAAATTCTGAGAATTTTAGCTCCAATTAACCAAACTTAAAATTCACCAAAAATGTTGAATTCTAGTATCGAAAACCAATGTTTCAAATAACCCTATAATAAAAATACGGTTCATAATTCAAATTATAATCGGTCTCTAAACACGAATAAAATTACTCACTATAAACTTCAAAGTAAGCAACTAAATAAATGCAACATACATAGGAACATAAATTCAAGAGAAAAAATTATTTTACTATCCTATGATATTAGGGTTCACACTTGACTATCTGATAGGTTTAGAACACCTAGAATAAATTCTAAGTTATTTTAATTTTTTTTTATCAACGATAGGTCCTAGACAGTTGCATGTCCATTTGGCTTGTCATATTAGATTTTCGTCATTTGTGTTAGTTCGCGGTGTCAATTCTTAGCATATGCCATGGCAAGCAATTTTTTTTAATGGTCACAAGTTTCTTTATGATTTTTAAAATACAGCAATGTCAACCTCCTTCTCATACTTGGATTTGGATCTGGTGCTGGAGAGGGGTTTCCAGCACCATGCTGGACACGCGAATTCGGTGGTCCAAACACCCGGATTCGATGGTCTTTTTTTGATTCGATGGTTTGGATGTATTTCTGATTCGATGGTATGGTGTATTGTAATTCGATGGTATGGTGTGTTGTAATTCGATGGTATAAAATGTCTCATTCGATGGTTTGACATCCGATTCAATTGTTTGTATATTGTGATTCCATATTTTATATATTCTGATTTCACTGATTCGATGGTATGGTGTATTGTGATTCGATGGTATAAAATGTCTGATTCGATGGTATAAATTGTCTCATTCGATGGTTTGACATCCGATTCAATTGTTTGTATATTATGATTCGATATTTTATATATTCTAATTTCGCTGATTCGATGGTATGGTGTATTGTAATTCGATGGTATAGTGTGTTGTAATTCAATGGTATAAAATGTCTCATTCGATGGTTTGACCTACGATTCAATTGTTTGTGTATTGTGATTCGTCGGATGTCAAACCATCGAATGAGACATTTTATACCATCGAATTACAGCACACCACACCATCGAATTACAATACACCATACCATCGAATCAGTGAAATTAGAATATATAAAATATCGAATCACAATATACAAACAATTGAATCGGATGTCAAACCATCGAATGAGACATTTTATACCATCGAATTACAACACACCATACCATCGAATTACAATACATCATACCATCGAATCAGAAATACATCCAAACCATCGAATAAAAAAAAAACCATCGAATCCGGATGTTTGGACCACCGAATTCGCGTGTCCAGCATGGTGCTGAAAACTCCTCTCCAGCACCAAATCTGTTCCCGAAAAAAGAGCTGGGTTCCTTGAAGAGTACCCATTTTGTAAGTTAAAGAAAGCTTTTTTCAGGGGGTAAAGATAAGGAATGGAATGGCAACTTTCAAAGATGAAGATGAAAGTTACAAATTTTTATGTTATTTTGTCCCTATTCGATTTCATAATTCTGATAACGGGGAGGGAGATGAATACCAAAGTATGAGGGGAATTCTGCATAGAGTCAGAGAACCTACCATTTCTTTGGAACAAAACTCGCGTTATTTTCTCCCTTTTAGACACTATTTGTTCGTATGGTGTATTTAAAAAAGATGGTAGCCTTGCCCAAATTGCCCATTTTCCCATATTGATTACTTAAATTAGTGTGGAAATTTTGACCAAACCTTAGAGTACATTCAAACAAGATTTCATGCTTTCTTCCTCATCTAACTTATAAGATGCTAACAGAGAGCTAAATCAGAGTCGCCACTGTTGGAACCAAAATTCCTAGACCCAAAAGAAGTCCTATTGTGGTTTGACTACTGTGGATTCGTCCTCGAGAAGTACTCACTGGAGATCGACTTGGCTTCTCTATTGATAGTGTTATATTGAAGGGTCCGTGACAAAGATGATCGAGTGATAAGACCGTGATAGGACCATGAGTTAAAATAATCTAGAAAAGAAGGTCACCCTCTAACTGGCCGCAATAAAGTGCGCTCGCTTCGTCGTAGTTGCGAAGTCTATTTCTAGGTTGCGGTCATCGGAAAGAACCCAATCAACAACTGAGTCACCCATTTGAGCGACCCTCTTCACATCACCATTATCAACCCCTTTTCCTTTTGAATTGAAGTTGTCTTTTAAAAAAAAAATTTAAAACAACGATGTACTGCTTGATGTTGAAATTTAGTTTTGCTCGGTGTGGATAAAGAGCAACGTTTGGTTTAGCTCGATGGGGATGCAGATGACATTTGATTTTGTGAAAAATTAGGCTAAAGTCCTTGTACTTTGGAGATTCAACCATTTTCGTCTTTGCTATTTAAAAACTATTCTTTTAATTTACTCTTTTAATCCCTACTATACAAAATAACATAGACGTTTAGTCCCTCATTCCGACGCTAGAGTTTTTTCCGACCAAAACTTCACCTGATTAGACGATTATACCCTTATGTCCAAAAGTCCATTACCCTTCCAAAAAATTCGTCCACCACCAACATCACCTTCTCCGCCACCGCCTCTCTACAGAATGACTCTCATCATCCTCCTTCCTCGGCACCTCATTAAAAGAAAAAAATAGTCAATTTTGATAACACCCCAAACAAAAACCGAGTGGATCAAGTAAGTAGTCCTTTAGCAAAATTAAAAAAAAATGCTTTTATCAATTCTAGGGCGAGCTTAACGATGACGACCCTCCCGGGAGGCTTATGATAATATGAGCGACGTGCTCGAGAAGGTTGCTGCCCAGGTCGCAAACAACGGCCCATTCGTTACCTACATCGGTGAGGGGACTCTGGGTAATTTCATCAAGATGGTGCATAACGGGATCGAGTACGGCGATATGCAACTGAACAGCGAGGCCTACGACGTGTTGAAGCATGTCAGGGGCTATCGAATTCGGTGCTTGCAAGGGTGTTTGACGAGTGGAATAGAGGGGTTGGAGAGCTTCTTGGTGGAAATCACGGATATTTTTAGGGTTAGGGATGATCTAGTTGAGGGGTTTTTGGTGGATAAGATTCTAGATAAGAACGGGATGAAGGGGACCGGAAGTGGACCGTTTAGAAGGCCGTCGAACTGTTCATTGTGGCGCCCACCGTCGCAGCCTCGCTGTATAAGAGGTACTTGAGTGGGTTGAAGGACACGGTTCTTGGAGAGAACCCATCCTCAAAAAAAGGATTACCATCGTCAACTGCTCCACCGAAGAGATCGTCGGTTCTTTTTCCCCTTTTAGTTTGCTTTTTGATTTGTCCTTAATACCATCCGCATTGGTGCCCCCCCTACAGTGCGCGCCCTGTGCGCCACGTCAGCCGCGCCTCTACTCTCAATTTTCAGCCCATAGTGATGCCCCTGCTACAGTGCCACGCCTTGGGCGCCACGTCAGCTTTTTTCTCAACTCAGCTTTTTTAAAATTCAGCTAACTATATCAGACTCGATTATTTTATCGCATAACTTCGAAAATGCGAAAAAACAAATTGGAACACTAAATTCAAGAAATTAAAATTTCATTAAAAATTACAAATTCTTCCTCTCCTGAACTATATTGGAAGTCCGAACTAGAATCGAAACTATCGGAACTATCAGAACTCGATGATATCGGATCCATGCCTATTTTTTTCTAAATTAAGGAGAGGAGAGGAGATGTTTTGGTGTGAAAAATTATGAAGAAGGTTGTAACTATTTATAGAATTTTCAAATGAATTTGGACCACAAATTTTTTACATCAAATTTGGACCACACACATTTTTTTTCATCCGAAAAGTCCCGTTATTTGGATTTAAAAATTTGTATAAAATTAAAAAAACATTATAAAAAAATTTTAATTGCACAAAAAAGTCAAAAAATGTAAAAGTAATTTTTAGAATTTTTTTCCGAATTTTTCCGAATTTTTTTTAATTTTTTTCGATTTTTTTTAAAAAAATAAAAAATAATAAAATATTACCCCAGGCGACGTGACCCAATCAGAAGGGGCCACGTGCCCGGGGCAGGACGCCCTTGTCGGAGGAGGCGCGCCCCTACTAACACGCGAGGCGCCGCACCTTTTTTCGCACGCCCAATCCCGGGCCGCCACGTGGCGCGGCCGGGGCGTGCGGACCACCCGTTGTGGGTGGTCTAAAAAATAGATCTGAAAGTGGTTAAAGATTATATTTTGGAAAAATTAGGCTAAAGCCCCTGTACTTTGGTGATTCAACCATTTTGTCCCTACTGTTTAAAAACTACTATTTTGATCCTTACTATACAAAATAACCAAACTTTTTAGTCCCTAAAAATCAAAACAATTTTTTTTATGACTATTATACCCTTCGTTGGAAAATTGACCCAAACCAAATTCAAATAAACCAAACCATGTAAACTAACCTAAACTAACCCAAACCCAAACCCAAATTGACCATTATACAGGGAGTCCTTCCCTTCTTGAGGATTCCCGGAGGTCGGGCTCCGAGAGGTCAACGACAAGGCCTCCGAAGGGGGAGACAATTTCGTCCATCGGGTAAGACACGGGGACCACCGTACAGCCCCTGTAGGGGGATTCCCGTAAGCAATAGTCACATTCGACCAGCCTCCTCGTCGCCCTTCATCACCTTCGACCACCGCCGAGCTGGCCTGCCTTACCTCTAGTACCCCGCTGGAGATGGATGACCTGCAGCTAACCGTCTTCTGTCTCTCCTCTCATTGCCAGCGTTGTTCTCGGTCTATCCGAATGCTGTTGGCAAACACCACCGAGTTCCCGTACTCCGACCGTGACCTGGACCTGTTCTCGGTCCTCCTCTCCCCCCCCAAAAACCACAGTTCAGGCAAAGACCCACAAAAATTCAAACAATCGACAATGCCAGAACTAGTGCACATGGAAGAAAGACGAAGAACAAGCAACCCACAATTCTCCCATAACGCAAGAGCTACACGGAACGACCTAGCTAAAACTCATCTCAGAGAAAACAAAATAAATAAACAAATCAATTGTCCGCCAGGGGAAGTCAGCTCCCTAGGGAAGAAATAAAAGACGAAAGAATGTAGGATTTAGCTAGGGGATAACGAGAGGAGAAAGATAGGGGACCAATCCGATGGCTGACGCCGCATTATTTTAAGCACTGCGAATCCCAGCCCGAAGGGATCGCCGACGGGATCGGTGGTGGGTTTTGGTTGCCGTTTTGGACGGCGGGGCCCAAGAATTTTTTTAATAATAAAAAATGTATTTTATGTTTTGATTGGTTTGGATTGGGTCGGTTTAAGTTCTGATTGATTTGGTTCAGTTTATTTGGATTTGATTTTGGTTTGGTTTTTTAAACGAAGGGTATAATAGTCATAAAATTTGGTTTTTTAAATGTATTTTTTTCTTTATCATCTCATACGCTAAGATGTTGATATGGCAAGTTACATAGCCAACATAAATATGACGTGATAAGCCAAATGGATGGACAACCCCAAGCAACTAACTGAGACCTTTTGGGTAATAAAAATTGAAACAAGTTAGACTTGTTCTAAATGAACGGCAGTATTAATCCATAATCCTGGATGGGCCTATGTATAAATAACCAAACTTTCATTTTGATGTGGACCGGATTGGAAATAACGATAATCCATAGAGGGGCAAAGTTGTAAGAAAATCGATACTTCCAACGGCAAAGGGCCAGCTGTCTTAAACCCTAGTACACTGTCCAAGGGGTTTTGCAAGTTCTTGAAGAACACCGACCCAAATCAGTCAAAGCCGAAGCACGCGCGATGAAGGTGAAAGTGATATCACGCTCCACGGAGGAGTTCACTCGAGAACGAAGCCAAGACCTTCAGGTAAACCCTATTTTCCTTGTTAAATTTTGTTATTTATCGATGGAGAAAGAAGTATAAGAAGTAGAAGCGGAATGAATGAAATGGATTGTGTTTGGGTTGAATTTTTGGTCAGAGGGTGTTTCGGAACTTCGACCCAAGCCTTCGAACCCAGGAGAAGGCCATCGAGTATAAGCGGGCCCTAAATGCCGCCAAACTGGACAAGGTAGGTACTACATTGGATGTTGATTAGGGTTTTCTACTTTCTGGGTTGTTGGGGTTGTTTTGTGAGTTGGGTTTTGGTTGAACTTGATTTCAGATATTTGCGAAGCCGTTCATTGGGGCCATGGACGGGCACGCGGATGCTGTTTCGTGCATGGCCAAGCACCCTAATTACTTGAAAGGGATGTTTTCTGGTTCTATGGATGGAGGTGATGCCATTTCTTTTTATCTTTGTTTTATTCAGTTTGCCACTGAAAACTTATAACAGAATTATAGGAATTGAAAGGTTCCCCAAATCATTGAGTTGAAATTTGAGAAGCTTTTAACGATCTTCTGTTCTAATCATTATTCCTGATTGGATTTTATGAGAATCCTAGCGTAGCTGACATTGTGCGTGCTCCTTTGTAGATATTCGTCTGTGGGATATGGCAACCAGGTATATACTACATTTACATTTGCACAATTGCACCTCTCTTTTATAATTAGTGGGGATGAGTGGTTGGTTTTGAATTTGAACATTATAACACTTACTTGATGGTCATCATCTCTAAGTATATTTCGTGCCAATGTATAGAGTTAGGGGGTATACTTGCAAGTCAGAGGAAGTCTTGTTGTAGACTTGTACTGTTACATTCTTGGTGATTTCATCTTGACAAATTTTGGCCTCTGTATGCTTGGACATGTCACATGCATAAGAAATATTGTGGTACCTTAATAATGATAAATATTAATGGATCACATATAATTTGAGTATCTTTTGTTTGTCCAATCTCTCAATGATTGGATCACTTATACTTGGCAATTTTGTATAATCAGGCGCACAGTTTGTCAGTTTCCTGGACACCAAGGTGCTGTACGAGGATTAACAGTATCCACAGACGGGAACACTTTGATATCCTGTGGGACAGATTGCAGGTAAGAAGTTAATTTGTCTTAGATCACTGTAATTTTACAATGAAAGAATTTGTTGCATTCATTCATTGTTGGAGTATGTGGAATGGACTAACAAATTCAATTTCAACACGGACCTTTCTGTTCAGTGTCAGGCTTTGGAATGTTCCTGTTGCATCAACAATGGACATAGATGGTTCATCTGATACACCAACTGAGGTATTGCATGTTTTCGGTCCATGGTCTTGTGAATTAAAGTAAATTCATCAACTTTCTTCTTACCTGATTGTGTTCTTAATGACAGCCAAGTGCAGTCTATATTGGAAATAATGCCTTTTGGTATGGCATCACCTCTGCAAAATCACCTGTTGTCTCACTTTGTTTTGGGAAAGCTTCACACTTTTTCTGTTTCCATTTCATTGAATAACCTTCATTTTAATTTCAACCCTTTGCTATTCCAGGGGTGTTGATTATCAATGGAATGGTGATCTTTTTGCCACAGCCGGTGCACAAGTAAATATTTGGAATCAAAATAGGTTTTTTACCTCGCTACCCCATTTTCTTTGTCCGATTCTTTTCTGTTCACATTTTTTATTGAGCACAACCCCTCTTGTCAGGTCTCAGCCAGTGAACAGCTTTGAATGGGGAACTGATACAGTTATTAGTGTTCGGTTTAATCCTGGAGAACCAAGCCTATTGGCAACATCAGCTAGGTATGCTCATAATAGTGAATATGTGGTTTCAGTTCCTTGATGGTGTTCACATGTAATTTGCATTCTGTATTTGTTTAAGAATGACTGCTGGAAAGTAAAGAAGCTATAGAAACTGAAATTTATGCGACTGCAAAAGCATGTCATTGGATTATAAGATGAGATCTGGCCAGTTGATTCTGAAGGAACGATAAGCTCATATGTCATAACCAATTTGAGCATACCACTATAAGCATGCAAGTGAAAGTTGTAAGACACAAGCCAGTCAACATAAATTTATAGAACGGTTCTCCTATCAGGACCATACTTTCTTTTTTAAACTATTTATTACAACTGCTGTTTCTTTTGGTATGCTGCAGTTAGGGGCTCAAAACCCATTTTCCCATCAGTCCTAACAAATTTGTAATGGAGTTTGTTAAATATCTACGTCAGTTCCTAAAACTTAGTGGTTGATCTTTTCTAATATATATTTACGGCAGCCATTCTCTTGTGAAGAGTTTTGGGCTAGGGTCACGATTCTATAAGGTAATGGATGTGGGTTTTGGGGGAGTTAATGTACAGGGGGTTGATTTCCCCTGTTGTGCAATCCGTTGGACCTTTGGGCTTTCATATACACCGCAAAGAAATCAATGATTTACAGTCATTCAACTGTTTGGATTGATGATATAATTTGGCTCACTGTGTCACAGCTGCACACAGCCATCACGTTGATCTTTAAGTTAATCACTATCTCTGCTTTGTCTTATGTTGGCAAATGGGACATTGTAGCGAGGGTCTTGCATCAGAATGTTTATGTGGTGGCTTTCAGGTTTCTGTTGTATAACCTGTTGTCTTCGATGTGAGGGCTATGCCTGAAGTTTTTTGCATTGTGGGTAACGGACTGTATTTTTCTTTCCTGGCAGTGATCGCAGCATAGCTTTATATGACTTACGTTTGTCATCACCGGCAAGAAAAGTCATTATGAGAGTATGTGATTTTCTGCTTTATTGTTGTCCATCATACTACGATGATTGTTTCTGAAGCTGTGTTACCTTTACAATTTGGAGTTTTTGTTCATTACAATCTCTGGCCTAAGAAATCTGAGCTCAATGCAGATTTTCTGACATACTAATTCTGGATAGATCTATTGATGTAGGCGAATGTCACACATATAAGTGCTTAATTCTCATTTCCTAACGAGTTATAAGCTTCTGCTCTTGCTCTTCCTTCTTTCTCAGTAAATAATGCATAATTTTTTTAAACGGAGTAAATAATACATCATGCGATGTCAGTTGATTTGGTTGCGAGTATTAAGTTGTTTCTTAAATGGCTGAAGGAAGTTAAAAAAATAAAAATAAAGATAGACAAATGATGATTGGCCTATTTGATAAGTTGATAGTCCCTGCCTTGATTGACAGGTAGAGAAGGTTAATATAATAACTAACCCTCAGTTTTATGGATGAGGAAAAAATAGTTTCGAAGGAGTAAATGGGTGGGATAAACTTGTCACCTTGACCTACTCTTGCAATAAAAATTTGCAGTAATATCTTTGACCCTCACTTAGAAGCCCCTCTTATTTGCTGCCAGTTGTGCGTATGGATCTTGCTAGTCGGTGGCCAAGTTTTTGTGAAGTCTGTCCTCTGTAATCTAGAGTGGTTTATTGGTTGTCAGCTCAGCACGAGGAACAGAATTATTGACATTTGATTTAGCACGGTTTATCTTGCTGGAGTTCTCTTTGCAAGCTTCTGCAACTCTGTTGCCATTTTCCTAATTAATGTGTAATCCTGTTGTCCATAAAAAGTTAATGCTTTATCTTGCCGCCTTTTCTGATTCTGATACCTATCTTTTTGGCTGTATGACAGACAAAGACTAATTCTATTGCTTGGAACCCCATGGAACCAATGAACTTTACTGCTGTAAGCTGCTAATATTTATGTTTATTAGCTAGGGAGCCTAAAGCACTTGAATGGTAATCAGGAAATGCTACATGATGTCACAGGCCAATGAGGATTGCAACTGCTATAGTTTTGATTGTAGAAAGCTGGATGAAGCAAAAAATGTGCACAAAGATCATGTTTCTGCGGTGTAAGCTAGCTGTCATTTGCTGATGAACTCCATTAGTCGTTAAATTGGCTCTCCATAGTTTTTCCAACTCGTTGTTTAACACGATATTCTGCCACAGGATGGATATTGATTACTCGTCAACAGGCAGGGAGTTTGTAACCGGATCCTATGACAGAACAGTGAGTTTTTTCCTGTACTAGCTGTCTTATGCTCTGCTCTTTGTTTCCATGCATTGTTTAATGGTTGTTTCTTCATTATCATTCTTGGTCTTCAGGTGAGAATCTTCCCTTATAATAGTGGTCACAGCAGGGAGATCTATCATACAAAGAGAATGCAAAGGTTGATTCATGACCTCGCTTTGGCCTTGTGGTTTTCTTTTTTCTGATTGATCTGAGTGATTTTTCTTTGTGGTCTACATTTGAATGGCTCGCAGAATGTCAAAGATTTCCTATTGGTCGTGTCTGCCCTCTTAAGTTCTTATCTGAGTAGCTATTTTATTATATTTTGCAGCAAAACTAATCAGAATTAGCATGCATCAAATTTAATTCAGAGAGGTTCCTAGTGAACTTGCAGCTTTATTAATTAGTTTTATAGGAATTTTCGTATCCTAATTCCTACCTAAAACCTTAAGTAGTGAGGTGGATCATCCACACTTATAAATTGGCGCAAAACGCTTATGTGGGATTAAACCAACACGTCCCTAATAAAGCTCATCGAGCTGAAGTTTGAATGGACTTCACACTGCCTCTCTTGTTGGGATTACCACATCACTAAGTGCGAGTATGACAGGCTGGTTTTTAAGCATGGAAGGTCCACCTACTCACTGCCTAGAGAGTTTTGAGTAGGATACAGAAATTCCTATTAGTTTTAAGTTGAATTTCTACTACGAAAATTATATTTACAAAAATTAAGAGGACTGATTTTTTTTTTTTTGAAAAAGGCTTTGCTAACCAAGTGGTCTGATTCATGAGTAACCGGGGATCGATGGAATTCGAATACCAAGGATTAGTGGATATCTTACCCTTGCCTAAATTTTGAGACCAAATTGCTCGTGTGTACAGGGTATTCTGTGTGAAGTTCAGCTGTGACGCTTCTTATGTTATTTCGGGGAGTGATGATACAAACCTGCGACTTTGGAAAGCTAAAGCATCAGAGCAGTTGGGAGTTGTAAGATTCATGTTCATATACTAATGGTGTATTCATTTAGTTTTTGCTTGTGCATTAGTTAAACAATATATCCAGGTAGCTGACATGTAACTTCTGAACGAGTGTGTGTCGGTTTCCTAGCCTCTTCATACTAGTCAGTGTACGCTTGTATGAACACTGGTTGAGTACTAATTGTCCCTCTACTTCAACTATGCAGCTTCTTCCAAGGGAGCAGAAGCGACATGAATATCACGAGGCTGTCAAAAGGCGTTATAAGCATCTTCCCGAAGTCAAACGAATCGACAGGTGAGCATTTTATAATTACTGGCATTAACGGTAGTAGAATGCATATCATGTAGTAGTTTTCTGTTCAGGCAGTTGGAAGAAGGTCTTATCCATAAATGCTTTTGCTAATTATGCGTTTTTGGAATTTACCAGGCATAGGCACTTGCCAAAACCAATTTACAAGGCTGGTAAATTGAGACGTGAAATTACTGCATCCGAGAAAAAGAAAGACGAAAGAAGGAAAGCGCACAGCGCCCCCGGGAGCATCGTTTCTGAACCATTGCGTAAAAAGAGAATCATCAAAGAAGTCGAATAAGATTTCCGGACCATCTTTCTGCAGACTGTTGATGGATCATTGGCAATCCGGTCTGTTCGACGTCCTCGGGCGTGGGACGATCAGCTGCGTAAATGATGGTGTGAACTAACAATATGGCGCACAAAGCAGATGTGAAGCACATGAAAAGAAAATTCTGAGAATGTAACAAAAGATGGTTGCTTCTTCCTTACCCAAGATTTTGTTGCATGTAAAAAGTTCTTTGATGTACGAAAGAAGTGACTTGGAATGATATTTAACCTTGACTAAGCGTCTAAGCCAACAATTTATGTTGAATATAATCATATTTTTGGAAAAAGTGTATTAATGGCTTTGAATTCCTGTACAATTTGGGATATGTTATTGTAATAGATTAGTCGTTGAATGCTGGTCTATAAAGATAATTGAATATAATTAAATTAGTATGCTAAATCAGGAGGTTCCATTAACGTCGGCACGCAAATTTTAAATTAGCTCAGATTTAGGCAGAATGTTATAATAATAATATGGCGGTAGCCCGACGAAGTTGCCAATCTAGACCGCTTTAGAAGTCATCCCTTTGATTACGTCAGTGCTCGACATCTGTAACAAAGAAGGCAAGAAGGCATCATGTTGGATTAATTTTAAGTCATCTTGAATTTTTTTAATTGAAATCAAAGATAATCTTGAAGGTTATCTGTGAATTAATCCCAAAGAAAAGCCATTTTGAGAGGAAGTTGTCCATTAGTTATTTGATCTGACGTGAAGTTTGACATTCTCATAACGGCGAAACTGGAGATTGATACTTACTAAATGTTAGCTTCATAATCTGGAAACAGTGGACTACCTTTGTTTGTCGTTGAACGTTAATGTCTAAGCCAATCGAGATCGGTTCTGCGACTGGGTGGTTGATCCTGCAAAAGACTTTTGACATCTGCTATTTTTTTTCCCATAACTAAAAGAAAAGAAAAATAATATAGTATCCATAACCCGCAAATATTATCCTAGTGGATAATCAGGAAATCTCAAAATATATTAGTCCGAACACATGCTATTCTTTTATTATCGAGTTATGAGACCGTATTTTGGACTTAAGAGTTAACATGGAACCGAAGTCATCAATTTATCATATTAGAATTGGATTCTTCCTCTGATTATCTTGACCATAAGCTTCTCCATTTAGTTCTGAATTAGGGAGAAATACATATTCATCATACGTTTTGACAAAAAAACATCACAAAAAAACGGATTAGAACTAATTTTTTTTGAATGTGATACAGAGCTACATGACATTCACATTTGGTGGTCGAGTTTTGTTGCATCATTGATAGATTCGTATTAGAAAGAATAAGATAGTACATGTTCTATCTAAATTAGATTTCTATTTTTGGATGTGTAATATTTAGATGTAGCATACCATTCTTAATTTTTATTGATAAGTAAAATATTGTATTCCACAAATAAAAACTCCAAAATAAAAATGTACTTTCTCTAAGTAATCAGAGAGTGCAAATCAGTCCTACGATACCATTCTTATTACATCAACGCGTATGTTAATGACTTGAAGGGAGTAACTATAAAAAAATTCGTGAAAAATATTTGGGAGTCCTCGCCCCTTGGCTGTCTAGAGAAATTGAGATTATCTTCTCAGAAAAGAATACGACAGCCTACTGACTACAATATTAATAATAAGCTAAATCTGCGTATTTGAACAATTATCAACTAATCAGCTGGATGATCCAAGGGCTTCTGGATGTTGGCCTTCTCGCTTGAAAGATCAAAGGGCTTATGTGTCATTGGATTCATGGGTTGTACATATTTTTATTTAGAATCGTCGCGTGCCTGTAATGTTTTCTTCTTTCTTTTCTTATTTTGTTTTCGTGTTGTTGAATCGTGTATATGCGGTGTTATTGGAGTAATTTCTCTGCTGTGATTTTTTCTCACCAAATTTTTCTACGCTAGAATTTTAGTGAGGTGACGACAATAACCTAATATCTTTAATTACGAGAAAATATTCAACACTCTCTTTATTTTATTTTAGCACTTACGAGACTCAAACCGAACAGGATTAACCATTAATCGATTGGTTAAAATTGTTCACTTCAATTCATAATAAAATTTATATCTTCTCAAATAAATCACCTTATCACGTTATCAGCCTCAGGCTGAATTAATGTCAAACGAGTCATAAACATGAAGGAACGATATTTCAAAGGTTGGATCAGCTCGAACGGTGTGGTATAAGAAACAAAAAAAAAAAGGAAAAAAATATATTAAGAATCACGTGTTTCTTAATTACGAAGGTTCTTCAATGAAAAAAAAAAACCCTAGAATGGCGTGGTTAAACACCTATATGCTTACCATCAAGAGAGGCAGATAATTAGTCCAAGTGCATGGGAATTGGGATCCATGTTTCCGAATCACATGTCAGTCAAGACCCATGGGCGCTCCTGATTACTAAAAAGTCCCAAAAACAGTCGTCGAATAATTATATAAATTAGATACTCCGGAGCGTCCAATATAACAGTTGACTTAATTAAGAAAAGCTGTGAGCTTATATTTTTAAAAATACATATATCCAGATATTCAGTGGGTCAAATAACATAAATTGAATAATTTCAAAGAAGTGAAAAATTATTCTTATATTTTTTATATTTTTTATGAGCAATCGAAATTTGTAATTAACTTAAAACAAATATCTTCTCGTAAATTTAAAAACTCTGTAGAAAACCCGTAAATAAGGCCAACATAAGTTGGTTTGAAATTGTAAGCCACGTCCATTCCAATTAAGGCAGCTGCGTCCTAAATCCGTCGCCAATTACAAAGAAAATACACAGCTAGGTTCTTAATTTTGTCTCTTTACAATCGAACTTTAACGACCAAAGTCCCTCTCAAACCGTATCTTGAAGGCCGGCAAGGAAGCCTCTTATAAATACCAAAGGACGACGAATCCAATCCTAGTGCACTTGACATCGAACTCCCCTTCTAATCATATAATATAATTTCCATTTACCTCTTGTTTGTTCGACGTTCTCCCAAATTCTACCCGCAACACTATCATACATCTTACACCAAGTTGCGATCAAATTAGAAACTTAACTGGAGGATGGCTTCCTTTGTGTTGGCCTTGGGGGTCACTGTTTTACTATGGAGTGTCGCAAAGTTCCTGTACGCCACGTGGTGGAGACCCAAGATATTGGAGAGGAAGCTCATGAAGCGAGGGATCCTTGGACCTTCTTACAAGTTCCTCTACGGGAATGCCAAGGAGATCATGGAATTAACCACCGAAGCTCGTCGGAAGAACATGAAGCTGTCTCATGATATTGTGCATCGGGTTGACCCTTTCCTTCTTACGCAAACCATGTCTTACAGTACGTATAGACACCTTAATTTATATATAGTTCCTTGTTGATTGATTAAGTTCGTTGGTATCTATGCTCTTTTTGCACTTCGTTGGTCTATACGGAGAAGGCGAAATGATAGTTGGTCTAACCTTTTGTTCGGTATGCACTAGTGATAAAAGAATTAGATTAATGAATTTTATGAATGGATCAAACACAATCTGTGAAGCATCTCTTCCGTAAAGAATTCAACAATATTTTTAAAAACGAATCACCTCTATTTTCTTTGTCTATAAGTCCAACTGATTCGAAGACTAGAAAATATTTTATAAAACATTATTATTATTTATATTTTGCATCAAATTTTCAAATAAATACAAATATGTTTAATTTTATAAATTTGTCTAGTTGTTCTATTCAACCGGTTGAACTCCCAACTTTTGTCCTAATTTTTGTATAAAACAAATGGTATTAAGTCGCATCACAATTTTAAAACAATGCGATTCGGGATGTGTGGTCTATCTAAATGCCATAATTTCTTCTTTTATGTAATTTTCTATTTTATTATTCACAGAAAGCCCGTTCGTGGTTTGGTATGGAACAACTCCTCGAGTAAATGTAATGGATCCAAAAACGACAAAGGATATACTATCAAGGACTACCGATTTCCAAAAGCCACATGTACACTGGAGCATGAAGTTGTTCTTGAACGGCTTAGCCAACATTGACGGTGAGAAGTGGGCTCGACACAGAAAGATCATTAATCCTGCCTTCCACGTGGAAAAACTTAAGGTCTACCATTTGATTAATATCCCACTAATTACGTGCATTCAATTTTAACTCTTTTATATTTTTTAATGTTAACGACAATATTTTTCAAAAATTATTGTCAAAATGAAACTCGCTGTCAGTTAGAGATTGGTGCTTAGTTGTACATGTGGTACATGATATCTCGTTGGTGCACAAGATTGTGGTTTATCTAAAAAAAGTGCCAAGCTTGCTACCAGTAGGACTTGATTGATATATTACAAAATTCGAAGTACTTTACATAATTTAACCGTTAATTATTTATTAAAAGCACATCACACATGTACTTTTTTGTATGCCACCAAAAAAGGTACTATTTTGTAATGTGAGAACTTACTTGTTATTGAGTTCAACCTCTTAACAATGTAGTACCATGAAATAATTGTTGATCAATTTTCTTTTTTTTTTTCAAAATTATTTTGCTCGAATTCTAAATGATCAATCCGTATTTATGAAAAAAATGTACTTATACATTGTTGCCTCCGTCGGTACAGAGAATGCTTCCGGCGTTCATGACAAGTAGCGAAGAAATGGTGGAGAAATGGGACAGTATGATTGGCCCCGCCGGGACCCTCGAGCTGGACGTCTTCCCGGAGTTTCAAGACTTAACCGGCGACGTTATCTCAAGGGCAGCTTTCGGTAGCAACCTCGAACAAGGCAGACAGATATTTACCCTTCAGAGGGAGCAATCGCAGCTCTTCTTGCAAACTCTCTACACCTCCAACTTACCTTGGTCCAGGTACTAATTATTTTTCTCTATGTAGAAGTTTACATTAATTATTATTTACTAAATTTTGACAACGTTACAGTTCATCATTTTCAAAAGAGCGTTCTCTAGTTTGACGGTGGACCTAAATACATTTATACATTTGTCTAATCGTAATTGTTAATATTATATAGTGAGTCTGTTTACTAATTTAAACATCAGGATTCGAATTTAAACCATTAAAAATGAACAACATAGAATATTTGCGATAAGAGTTTTTGATATATATTAAATATTTTATCTAATTTGATATGCATGGAATGTAGAATATTTATTGCTCAATTTCATAATTACATTATATGCATCTAGGTACCTACCTACAGGGACAAACCAGCGGATGAAGCAAATATACAAGGAAGTGGCGACCATCCTCGGGGAAATGATGGAGAACAGAGAGAAAGCAATAGCGTCAGGAACAAATGAGTACGATGACTTGCTGACTCAGCTGCTGAGGTATAATCAGGACGAGCAGAGAGATAAGGGGAAGGCGTTGGGGATGACCAGAGAAGACATAATGGAAGAGTGCAAGCTATTCTATTTTGCCGGTCACGAAACCACCGCCAACTTGCTGACTTGGGCCATGGTTGCCCTGAGCATGCACCAGGATTGGCAAGACAAGGCCAGAGATGAGGTAATCCGGTTGGTCGCCAACAACAAGCCCACCTTTGAAGACCTGAATAGACTAAAGATCGTAAGTGCTGCCTCTTGATTTTCCCGTCTATTATATTTGTCAGGAATTAAACTTAAATTTTCAAAAAAAATTCATTTACGACATGTGTCATCAGGTCCAGTCAAGTGTTTTAGCTACTAATAACTATTTTTTTCTCGTCTCGTTGTCTGAAATATCACATCTATTAATTTAAGAAAAAATGATGCATTTTGTTTTTGTACTATTATTCCTTAATATATTTGTACTTATAAAAAAGAAGTAGATTTATTTATAAGAAGAAAAATGTTAAGAATTTGGATTGTATATGAACATTATAAATGGATATCAAACCAAAGGACATTTGACTCAGCAATACAAGAAGTTTATGACTTGATGAACCACTTTGATTCAATATTTGACACTGTGTCATCTACCTGTATTTAATTTTGACAATGTGTCATCTACCTGTATTTAATTTCAAAAATAAATGAATAAAAAATATTAAAATAAATTAGTTTCATGTTTTGCTCATGATTTTCATTTTGTCACATCGCACAAATTTTTTGTTCATAGATCTCGTTTGTAAAAATGTGTTAAAAACATCACATTACTTATACAAAAATAATGAACTAATTTATATGCGCAAACTGCTCATTGTTTTAAATTTTTTGGTTCGATAGTAAATATTTACCTCAATCAACAGGTTCACATGGTCCTGCTAGAAGTCCTCAGGCTCTACCCACCAACCTCACTCGTCCGGCGGACAACAAAAGAAACCCAAGTCGGAGACGTCTCCGTTCCACCGGGCGTCGACCTGCAAATCCCACTCTACATGGTCCACAGGGACACCAAGCAATGGGGAGAAGACGCCAACGACTTCCGCCCGGAGAGGTTCGCGGATGGCATCTCCAAGGCCTCCAAGGACGTCTCCTTCTTCTCCTTCGGGTGGGGCCCTCGGATCTGCATCGGCCAGCAATTCGCCATGGTCGAGGCTAAACTAGCTCTGGCCATGATCTTGCAGCGCTTCACCTTCCAGCTCTCGCCGGTCTACTGCCATGCGCCTTTCATCTGCCTTACTCTCCAGCCTCAGTACGGTGCTCAGCTTGTCTTACGCAAAGTTTATTGATAAATTATTGTGTACGTAACATTGTCTTTATCCGGACCAAAACTCTATCTATCTTTGTATTTTGTGCATAATACATATGGTCCTAATAATGTTACATATTGAAGTATTCTCCTTTTTTGGTCAGATGAAGATGTTGATAATATTAATATTTTGTTATTTTCTGAATAATAACAATTTGGTGTTCTTGCTATTTCGTGTTAGCTTAACGTGATAAATTTGTTGTATCTTTGTTTGAAATGATTCATTCTATCAAATTAAACGTAAGTCGCATGTATTATCAAAACTACAGCCGAATCATTTAATAACCCCTCTTTGAAATCGCTAATTGTAACTGTTTTTGAGAGGTAAAATAAAATTTTATTAAACGCCAGAGAAACAAGGTACACCCACACCGTTTACACAATAGCTCCCAGGCAACTAAACATGACAACAATAAAACTCCGACCAACGAGACCAAATTGTCACCGACCAATTACAAGAAGTAGTTGATCGCTAGTTGTAAATAAAGACATTACACTATTACATATTAATACTTAAAAAAGAATATGCTCAAGTAAGACACAGATCTGAATAAAATATATAGCCAACATCTCATAACTAAGCTTGAGACATCAAGATCAAAGAAGAAGCACACAAAGCAATTTCTTTCGAAACGGTAGAGTTTTATCACGAGAATAGAAAGGTTACATATGAACAGAAAGATATTAATTACATGCCTAACCATTTCCTCCGGAAATAACTTAAGGCACGTAATGACTCTGGCTCTCCTCGTACTGCTCATACTCCTCCATAGTGTCAAAAACGTACCTCTGACTCTTCTTTGTCTTCCCGTCTCTTTCCCTCTCATGTTCACTACCAACACCATAATAATACTTACCACCTTCCACAAATCTGGTATCACTCATCCCTTCTCCTTCAAGTACAAGATCTTCTTCCTCGTTCGTTTCGGGTGTTGAGAAGCCAGTTTGGTGACTATAGTACTCGTTGTCTTCACTTTCACTAGTGCTGCTAGGGCTAGGTGATGCTGCCTCTGGAGGGGCTTCCACTGTTGGGACTTTAACCTCTCCCACATTGTTTTTCGATGTACCTACAAAAATGACAGTCTTCTTTAGTCCATGGTGGTGGGTGACTTTACTAAACATCGTATTCTCTCTGGCCTCAATTGGGATGGAGGAAAAGAGCATTGCTAGAAGTAAGATGGTGAGGAGGGGAGATCTGAGAAATGGTGCCATCAGATGAAAATGCGAGGTGTAGATAAATTATTGGGTATTGTTGGCAGGAACTGTGTCACTTCAAGTGGGTGTTATATAATGTTTGTTATAGTAGTAAAAACACTTTGGATCAATTGCGAAAAGAGTTGACTTAGTTTAGAGAGATATAAAGTGTAGAAATACTTGTTAATAAAATTAGAATATAATAGTATAAAATATTTGTTACAAGAAATTTAATATTATTTTAATATACTAGATAAATTAATAGACTTACCGACAGTTAGATATCGACCAACAAATGTAAAGTTTGTTTTATTTAATGTTCAGGACAATGATGCGGGGATGGCGGAAGTGAAAGGGCGGAATTTGTGGGGGCGTGGAATATTAATGGGACCTAATAAATGTTTCCATGTGCATTCAATGAGAATGTCTCAGAGAGCAGACGGTTACGAAATATCGTGTTCAAATAATAAAGATGCATTGAGGTAACTGGTCCTGAGTCAAAGTGTCACTCTAGTCTTGCTTTTGTTTTCTTTTTTCAATCGATAAGAGAATGACAATTAGTTTTCAATAATTTAAATTTAAAAGTCATAAATATTGGTATAGATATGATCACATACCATTAACAAAACATCTTTAAGGGCCGGAAATTTTGAATAGTCAAAGTCGAAACTACACGACTTCCAAATTACCGACAATTTGCCGAGAAGTCTGAATGTCAATGCAAAATTTCATGGCTAAACGGCCGACACCACACTTACGAAGAGTGCAAAATAAAAAAATCTCAAACTATTCAGAAACAAAATAGAAAAAACAAAAACTCTTAAGAGGTTGCATACGCATGCTTCGTGTAAATTGTTAGGTTAAAAAAATTTATGCAAATCCATAGAAAAAAGGTTAAGGTAAAAAGTTTAAAGTGGAAAGTTCAAAAAGTAGAAAAAGAATTTCTGTATTACAACAAATAAAACACAATATTTTTTCAAACATATAAGAAATTTTTTCATATTGATTTAGTACTAAAGTTCTATCTAAGGAACTGCCAAAGCTTGCTGAAAATATGAGTACGCCCACACACGCGTGAATGCGTGTGCACGTTCATGTGCATATGGTGCATAGATTGCTTGGCACGTGTATCGTCGCGAGGAATTAGAAGAGTCTTAAGATTTTTTACAAAATTCTGAAAGTTCCAAATGACCCAGACGAAATGGTGTGACTGCTGGAATGGAGAGCAATGAGACTTTGTCAGGAAGCCTTCGAAGAGACATGAGCAACTCAAAGCCTTTCAGAGGCATTTGAAGGAAAATCAAGAGGACACAACCTGCTAGCCAGAGAATAAGTTTCTTCAGAGATGTTTGTGACCCTTTATAATGCCATACCTTATACTTATAAATAAAGGGTCCCCTCCCCATTCTATTCACCCCGAGCAGTACGCATTCACAACATCATCATTTTCTCCCTCCTTCTCTTTAGTCCGGATGTTCCGAATATCAAAATATTTTGCCTAAAATTTTGAGATTCATTGTGCAATGATCTTAGTAGCTATTCAATTGTTATATCTTAGGGATGATTACCATAACTTTGTACGCAATGAAATATATGGGATAAAGAGTCCAACTTTTATCTCAACTATATAATACACAAGATTAGTACACATTAGCGATGCGAAAAATGATTGTACAAGATTAAATAAAAAGTTTTGCCCGTAAATGAATTATAAAGCTTGGCACCACGATTGATCCGCTTAGATAATGCATCTACAATATCATTTTCTTCATGAAAAATATGCGTATAATAAACTCCATGTCACCAAGTTTCCCAAGAACCTACCAATAAATGTTGAATTGCCAATGGACTCCAAACTAGTGATCACGAAAGAGAACATGGCTAGAGGTAGTCTAAAGCCAATGCTTCATCCAACCCCTACCATGTGCGACCTCAATAGCAGACTAAGCTGCAAAATCAACTCTCCCTAAAAAACCTAGCAAATAGCCAATGGATTAACAAAACAACCATGCACGAAACACAATCACTGCTGTGGAAATCTCTAGAAATCCTCAAGAGCTACTATCAATGCTATATTTCATCCAACCAGGTAGAGGACAATGCGAGCAAACCAAAAAAATGCGAGATGCTCAACCCAGACAACTCTGAACCCAAAATGTCGAAGCCTAATGCAACCGTCAAAAGAGCATGAAGTTCTGGAATAAACTGCAAATGCATCACCACCGCACAATAGCTTAGCAAAACTCTTGTATGGGATAAAGGGGACACAAACATAAAGCATATTCCAAGTGGCACTTGCAAACATACAAGATGATCCTATTATTTTCTGGTGATCCAGATTTCCTCCCAGCAAATGCTATAATCCCAATGACTGCTAGGAACTGCAATGATATTCTAGAGTAGTGATTGCTATAAGTCCAGCTACCGCTGACTCTACAGTTTTCTTCTTAATCTGAAATTAGAATTAGGGTTTGCCATCCACCATTATATATAAGTCTTCTTTGTACGTTTATAATATAAGAAAAGACAATTGTGTATTAAAGACATTAATTGTAATGCTTTTCCATCATAGTGAAACTCTTTACCATCATGTACCCTAGGTTTTTTCCTGATTTGGGTTTTCTACATAAATCTTTGTGTCTTGTTCCTTTTTCGCTTTTACACATTTGTTCTTTGGATATGCATTAACAAGTAGTATTAGAGCTTGTTTGGTTAATTACGTGTTTAAGATGGCCTTCCTGAAGTATAATCTTCTACTGTTAGATTGGGATACCCGATTCTCTTTGTGGTAGGTGAAGATGCAAGCATTACTGGCACAGGGTGACTTTGATGATGCTTTGGACAACTTTGGCAAGAAACCTATTGCCTCTTGGTCCGAAGATAAGAAGAGGAAAGACCGTAAGGCCTTATCACAAATTCAACTCCATCTCCATAACAACATCCTACAAAAAGTTTTCCACGAAAAAACTGCTACTGCCCTCTGGTTAAAGCTAGAAGGGATTTGTATGATGAAAGATCTTACTAGTAAGATGCATCTAATGCAGAAGTTGTTCTTGCACAAGTTACAAGAGGAAGGTAACTTGTTACAACATATTTTTTATTTCAAAGAGATCATTGCTGACCTAGTATCTATGGAAGTCAAGTATGACGAAGAAGATTTGGGTCTAATCCTATTATGTTCACTGCCAAGTTGTTATTCCAATTTCAGAGACATCCTTTACAGTTGCAATACCCTCACTCTTAATAAGGTCTATGAAGCCTTGTACGCCTAGGAGAAGATGCGATAGATGGTGTCTACTGATGGTTCCAACAGCTCTCATACTGAGGGCTTACTAGTTCATGGTAGATCAAAGGAGAAAGGCTCAAACAATGGATCTTGTGATAAAAGTTCGAACAGTAAAAAAGGTCGCTTAAAATCTAAAGGCAAGAATAACAAATCTTATAAGTATTATAGGAAAGATGGGTATGATAACTCTGAGTATTATAAGTTGCAAAACAAGAAGAAAAGGAATAACACAAATAAGTGCAAGACTGATAGTTCTGCAAACTGTATTTCTGATGGTGAGACTCTTGCTGTTATTGCTAGATGTGTTGATGCTAATAGTAAGTGGATTCTTGATTTAGCTTGCACATATCATATGTGCCCTTGTAGAGACTGGTTTATGACCTTTGAACCAACTCTTAATAATGGATCTGTTATGGGCTATGATAACTCATCAAGCAAGATTGAAGATATTGGTTTTGTCTAGATCAAGATGTTTGATGGTACAATAAAAACTTGACAGATATGCGTTATATTCTAAAGATGAAAAGAAATCTCATCTTGCTGAGTGTTCTTGATAATAAAGGATACAAGTTTGCTAGTGGAAAATGTGTTTTGAAGATCACAAAAAGCTCTCTTATCATAATGAAGGCTGACCTAAGGAAGTCAAATAGACTCTACTTTTTCTGAAGTTTGACAGTCTCAGGTAATACCTCTTCTGTTATTCAGCATATTATTTTTGATGATAATGATATTTCTAATTGGTAGCATATGCATCTTGGGCATATGAGTGAATTTGGTTTAGCAGAATTGAGTAAGCGTGGACTCCTTATTAGTTATATTGATGATCATCTGAAGTTTTGTGAGCACTGTATTTTTAGCAAGCACAAGAAGGTGATATTCAACACTACTACTCATACAACTGAAGGCATCTTTGACTACGTGCATTCTGATCTTTGGGGACTAGCCCAAGAGACATCCATTGGCAGATCCTATTACATGATGACTATCATTAATGACTACTCTAGAAAGGTGTGGTCTTATTTCTTGAAGCACAAGTCTAATGCATTCTCTGTGTTTAAGGAGAGGAAGACCATGGTTGAAAAGTAGACTAAAAAGAAAGTGAAAAACCTTTGCACTGATAATGGTATAGAATTCTGTTCAAATGAGTTTGAATCTTACTGCAGGTTTCATGGGATTATTAGGCATTATACCATTCTCTATACTACCTCACAAAGCGGTGTAGCCAAGCGTATGAATTGGACTATTATTTCCAAGGCATGTTGCATGTTGTCTAATGTAGGATTACATAAGCATTTTTGGGCTAAAGCTGCCTCCACTACTTGTTATTTGATTAACCAGTCTCCTTCCACGGCTATTAATAAGAAGACCCCAATTGAGGTATGGTTTGGAACTCCAGCAGATTACACTATTCTGAAAGTTTTTTGCTACCCCACCTATACCCATGATTGATAATGGGAAGCTGGAGTCTAGGACCATTAAGTGTATCTTTCTTGGTTATAAGCATAGTGTAAAAGGTATTAAGTTATAGAATTCTGAAACCAAGAAGATAGTAATTAGCAAAAATATTGTGTTTAACGAGACTGCTATGATTCGTGATGATGCTCTGTTTGATCCTTATAATGATGTTTCTATTGAGAGTACACAGAAATTGGTTATTGAGGTGGAGCATATTATTAATTCAGGTGATAAAGAAGATGCTGATGTTCATGCACCTATTGATGAGAATTCTTCAGTTCTAATGCACACTCCTCTGCGGTCTGTTATAGCAGACAGACCTAGAAGAAATATAAGACTTCTTAAGAGGTATAAAGATGAAGTAAATTTTATTGCCTTTGCTCTTAATATGGTAAGATAAAGAGATTGAAGAAACCATCGAGCCCTCTACTTATTTCGAGGCTATTGTTGATGATGATAGTAGTAAATGGATTACTATTATGCATGATGAGATAGAGTCACTTGAAAAAATTGGCACTTGGGATCTTGTCAAATTGCCTCCGGATAAGAAACTAATATGATGCAAGTGGATCTACAAGAGGAAGGAAGGCATGTCTCCAAGAGATTAGACAAGATATAAAACAAGGCAGGTTGCTAAAGGCTATAACGAGATCCTAGGTATTGACTTTAATGAAGTTTTTTCCCCGTTGTTAAGCATAGTTCTATTTATACTCTACTCAGCATAGTAGCCGCACAAGACTATGATCTTCAGCAGTTAGATGTTAAAATCGCGTTCCTGCATGGGGAGTTAGAAGAGGACATTTATATGGATCAACTAGAAGGTTTTATTGTCCCTACAAAAGAAGACCTAATCTGTAAGTTGAAGAAGTCTCTTTATAGGTTGAAAGAATCTCTGAGACAATGGTATAAGAGGTTTGATACTTTTATGCTTTCTCAAGACTTTAAAAAGTTTGATTATGATAGCTGTGTTTATTTGAAGTTAGTGAATATTTTAACTATTTATCTGCTCCTATATGTTGATGATATGTTGATTGCTGCTAAGGACAAGGCAAAGATTGATAAGTTGAAAAGGCAGTTGAGTAGTGAATTTGAGATGAAGAATCTGGGTGCAGCAAAGAAGATTCTTGACATGGAGATTTCTAGAGATAGACCCTCTGGAAAGTTATACCTTAGTCATAGGGGCTACATTAACAAGGTACTTTGCCATTTTAATATGCATGATGCTAAGTCAGTGAAGACTCTATTAGCTGTACATTTTAGATTATCGAATGCTCTATGTCTACAGTTAGACGATGATGTGAATTACATGTCAAAGGTCCTATATTCTAGTACAGTTGGTTCACTGATGTTGGCCATAGTATGCTCACGCCCAGATTTATCATATGTATTGAGTGTTGTTAGTAGATTCATGGTCAATCCTGGAAAAGAACATTGGAAAGTAGTTTAGTAGATTTTCAGATATCTGCGTGGTACTTCTAATACCTATTTGTAGTTTGGGAGATCAATAGATAGGCTTGTTGGTTTCGTTAACTCTGACTTTGCTAGCAATTTGGATAAGAGAAGATCACTAACAGGTTATGTGTTTACCATTGGTGGTTGTGCTATGAGTTGGAGAGCAACCTTACAGCCTACTATTGTGCTTTCTACTACTGAAGCTGAGTATATGGCAATTATTGAAGCAAATAAAGAAGCTACATGGTTGAGAGGTCTATATTCTGAGCTTTGTAGAGATGCATCTTGCACTACTATCTTCTATGATAGTTAAAGTACTATCAGCCTTACAAAGAATTTCGTATTCCATAAGAGAACAAAGCATATTGATATGAGATATCATTACATCCGAGATGTGATTGCCAAGGGTGATGTGAAGGTGAGAAAGATTAGCACTAAGGATAATCTCGTTGATATGATGATAAAGCCAATTCTACAAACTAAGTTTGAACTCAGCTCGAGCTTGGTTGATGTTAAAGTGTAGTCCATGAGACTACTGTGCATGATGGTTATAAAAGATGTTGAAGATTCCTTAAAAAAGTTTGAATTTTCTTATTATACGCTACAAAGATGGAATTTGTCTCAAGGTGGAGTGTTATTTTCTAGTGATCTGGATTCCCTCCTAGCGACCGCTACAACCCTAGCGACCATTAGGATCTGTGATGATATTTTGGAGTAGCGATCGCTACAAGTCCAGCGACAGTTGGCTCTGCAGTTTTCTTCCTAATCCATAATTAGGGTTAGGGTTAGTCACCTACCATTATATATAAGATTTCTTTGTACATCTTATGACACAAGATAAGACAAATGTGTGTTAAAGACATCAATTGTAATGCTTTTCCATTATAATGAAACTCCTTGACGTAGTGTACCCATGGTTTTTTCCCGATTTAGGTTTTTTACGTAAATCTTTGTGTCTCGTTCCTTTTTCCTTTTTACACATTTGTTCTTTCGATCCATATTAACAGATCCCTTGAATTCCGACGGAGGCAAAAGATCCAACATAGAAATCTTTCGTGAATTGCATGCCAAACAGTAATAAAATACGTTAGATGAAATTATCTCAAATCGAAATACTTTGCCGCAAAGCGGGAAGAGAAGGACGGTAATATTGTTACACATCTTGAAAGTCACCGTGCCATCGAGAGAGTTTGGCCAAATATATGTGTCACAATCAGGTAAGTCCACTTTATAACTCAAGATATCCACAAATACCAATTGTTAAACAATCTTCTGTTAGGGAACAATTATTGCAGCTTGTTGTGCAAAAAATGTGTTAGAACATCGAAAATGATCTAAAGACGGGTCCGAAGTAGTCAAACATTTGAATGTTAATTCCTGGGCCTTAAAGATTTTCCCTTATGGCCTAATATATGTGGGCCAACAGTCAGCCCATTATAAATCTGATAAATTCAAGTTGCATATGAAGATTTCAATAGTATTTTATCTCGTGATTTATTGTGCTACAAGAACCACCTTTGAAAGCTTGAGAAACAATGTTAAGTCTATACAAATTTCAGTCCAACAAGCTTCATTTTGGAGAATCTTGCATTAGAAGTGGAAGATGTGTGAAATCCAAGAGTTAGGATAATAAAATTTTAAAGCATATCATTTTTTGAAAATAGGGAAATATAACCAATATCATAAGAGGTAGGATAATAAAATTAGTTTAATGTTTATGATAAATAAATTATAAAAATAGATATATTACTTGAGAGTTGTGATGTATTTGAAGGAAACCGAGAGGCTCCACAAGTTTTGATTTGACTTCCGAAACTAAGTTTACCTTCAAATGTTAATTAAGTAAAATATTTTACACAACTTTAAACATAAATTCTTGAAAATAGGGGAATTTTAACTACTATATAAGAGTTATGATAATAAGATTTTATAAGATTAGTTTATTATTAATAATAAAATAATTATAATAATTATAAAAATAGTTATATTACTTGATAGTTGTGATGCGTTAAAAGAAAATTATGGCTTAGAAAATCAAGTAGCTCATATCTCTACATAATTTTCAAGCATAATTTCTTGAAAATAGAGGAATATAACTAATATCATAAGAGTTAGGATAATAAAATTAGTTTATTGTTAATAATAAATAAATTATAAAAATTATAAAAATAGATATATTACTTGAGAGGTGTGATGTATTTGAAGGAAACTGGGAGGCTCCACGTGGTTTGATTTAAATTCCAAAACTTCATTTACCTTCAAATGTTAATTAATTAAAATATTTTACACAATTTTAAACATAAATTCTTGAAAATGAGAAAATTTTAACTTCTATATAAGAGTTATGATAATAAGATTAGTTTATTATTAATAATAAAATAATAATAAAAATTATAAAAATAGATATATTACTAGATAGTTGTGATGCGTTAAAAGAAAATTATGGCTTAGAAAATTATGTAGCTCATATCTCTACATAATTTTCAAGCATAATTTCTTAAAAATAGAGGAATATAACTAATATCATAAGAGTTAGGATAATAAAATTAGTTTATTATTTATAATAAATAAATTATAAAAATTACAAAAATAGATATATTACCTGAGAATTGTGATGTATTTGAAGAAAACCGGGAGGCTCCACGGGGTTTACGTTCCCACCAAGCATGAGCACATCCTCGAGGCATATAGCTAATGTCCACCAGAATCAATGTTGATGGTTGTTTAGCACAATCAACGACTGGGATGATAATAATCAGCTAATTATCAATAGAGTAAAAACAAGTACCAAGCACACGGGTTGGCCCACCCATTCGGGAAACTCTCCTCCACCAGTTCGAGCAACTCCCCCACAAGACTGCCATTGATCAAAGCAACAACTAAGCTCCAAAAAGAACAACCAACAACAATAACCAACAAAAGCAACCAAACATAATATTACCAAAAGCAAAGAAACATAAGTAGGCAGCAATGCCCTAAAATTTACTGCAGAACAGTCGCATGGGTGATTGAACTGGCAACTCAAACTATACCTGCATAATCTAGTCTGTAAGTAATAGATGCAATATAGCTCATCAAGCGGCTCCAGATAGTCGGGTTCCCCTTCTATCTCTACGACTGTCCTTGTATCCTCTGGCTCCTCCACTACCGTACACTCCAGAGGAACCACCACTTCCCCCTTATCCACTGCCATCTCTACCACCAGATCCACCACAACCTCTGGCTCCTCCACTACGGCTGTCGAACCTTCCACGGGAACCACTGCTGCCCTATATCCTCCTTGACCAAATCCGCTACAACCTCCAACTCCTCTAGCACCTCTATACTGCATTTAGCTCCACCACCTAACCCACTCATACCACTCTTGAAAGTCACCGTACCATCGAGAGAGTTAGGCCAAATATATGTGTCACAATCAGGTAGGTCCACTTTATAACTCAAGATATCCACAAATACCAATTGTCAAACAATCTTCTATTAGGGAACAATTATTGTAGCTTGTTGTGCAATAAATGTGTTAGAACGTCGAAAATGATCTAAAGACGGGTCCGAAGTAGTCAAACATTTGAATGTTAATAACTGGGCCTCAAAGATTTTCCCTTATGGTCTAATATATGTGGGCCAATAGTTAGCCTATTATAAATCCGATCAATTCGAGTTGCATATAAAGATTTTAATAGTATTTTATCTCATGATTTATTGTGCTCACAAGAACCACCTTTGAAAGTTTAGAAACAATGTTAAGTCTATACAAATTTCACTCCATTAAGCTTCAATTTGGAGAATCTAGCATTGGAAGTGGAAGATGTGTGAAATCCAAGAGTTAGGATAATGAAAATTTAAAGCATCATTTCTTGAAAATAGAGGAATATAACTAATAATATAAGAGTTAAGATAAAAAAATAGTTTATTGTTTATAATAAATAAATAATAAAAATAAATATATTATTTAAGAGTTGTGATGTATTTGAAGGAATTCGAGAGGCTCCACGGGGTTTGATTTGATTTCCTAAACTATGTTTACCTTCAAATGTTAATTAATTAAAATATTTTACACAACTTTAAACATAAATTCTTGACAATATGAGAATTTTAACTACTATATAAGAGTTATGATAATAAGATTTTATAAGATTAGTTTATTATTAATAATAAAATAATTATAATAATTATAAAAATAGATATATTACTTTATAGTTGTGATGCGTTAAAAGAAAATTATGGCTTAGAAAATCAAGTAGTTCATATCTCTACATAATTTTCAAGCATAATTTCTTAAAAATAGAGGAATATAACTAATATCATTAGAGTTAGGATAATAAAATTAGTTTATTGTTAATAATAAATAAATTATAAAAATTATAAAAATAGGTATATTACTTGAGAGTTGTGATGTATTTGAAGGAAACTGGGAAGCTCCACGGGGTTTAATTTAATTTCCCAGACTATGTTTACCTTCAAATGTTAAAGAATTGATGGAAGAACAAGAAATTTATTGAAAATATAGTGGAGGAGGAGAAGAGAAAAGCATAAAGGATAAAAACTACATCTACTCTACGCTAAGATAAAAAGCTGAAGTTTTGACAAAGATTTGATGTGTTGTGTTGTGTTGTGTTGTAGGGATCTTTCTTCGATGTAAGCCTGTCATTATATAGAAAAAACTAGCCCTAGCCCGATACTAAAAACCCTAGGCCGTTCAATACAAAAATCCTAAATTATCCCAGATACCAGATATGAAAACTTAAATTATCCAAAACTTCCAAACTGATAATGACCTCTTTCTGCACTGAATTTGTGTAAGTGATAAACTACAAAGTGTTAGATTTATCTCTAATCTTTCTGTAGCTTTTGAAATCATATCAATCTAATATTTGAGTAGTTAGTTATGAATTTTTTACTAAAAATGGACAAAATATCCACAAATTAATTTTCCGCTACAACAATGCCCCCGACACGTCAATATTTTGATGCTAGAAAAAGCGTTGACGTGTATCCATCTTTGAAGATGCGGAAAATTAACTTCATATATATCCGGCTAAGTCAAAGCCATAATATGAAAAGAATTTACTAGTGAATCAATCGAGACTTAGCCATTATCGGCATGTAGATAATCACTCTTCCAGATATATCTTTGTGCTCATGATTTTCGAAGGTACTTGAATTTGACCTTATATGGCTGTGTAGAAATTCCACACCTTTCACTAAAATGACTGCACAAATATTGTTGAAGGTCTCTAATCTTTTGCTATTGAATTCTTTCCTCCAACCTTCTTTACTAAGTCTTTGTGGAAGTCAGTCGATAAATTTTTGGACATTTGCCCTTCGAGTGTGAGTTTGATTTTCTTAGCACTTCTTTTTGCATAGGCTTCATATGATAGTTTTGGTACTTTATAGATCAATCACCTCTTGTAGCTCTCTTACATGGTCCTTTCTTAGACCATGCAAGCTCTTCCTTGGGTACCCAGATCCCAGATCTTGGTATTCTTACTGTCCTGCAAAATTCTTTGCTCGGTCTTCAATCGAGTAAGTACATCTTTTTTAACCCATGCATACTCAAGCTGTCTCTTGTCATTTCTGGATGATTTTTACCATATTTTAACATCTTTTTTGATACGTGAGCACCTATTGAAACAATGTATGACTTGCATGGTAGACATTCACTTCATTGTACTCTTACTTGGTTTAATAGTCTCCATCATGCATATGTCTTGCTCCCCAGATGTGGCAAGTTGAGTTGTAACTTGGGCTTCAATTTTAGTATGGTCGTCATCGCTACGTCGTTCGATCTAGATAATATTATCTTGATATTTGCTTAAAATAGAATCATTTTGCTCTTTAATCGAGGTAAAATTATCTTGCTCCTGAATCAAGATATGATCATCTTGCTCCTCAGTAGTTGTAAGATCGATATACTCTCCAGTAGAAATGATTTCAGCCGATGTAGATTAATCACTACATGGTAGTGCTCTTCATGTCCCCCGAGTGAGATAGAATTCCCATCATTATTCTAAAAATAAACTTTTTCCCTTGTGTCTTTATGTTAAGCCAGGACATAATTGGGTAAGTGTGATGCGGACCTCAGTAACATATAACTTGGCGGAGATCCTAAAGTTCCCATAGTAGAAGAAGATCCAAAGATCTTGAAAGATGGTAGAGGTTCGAGAATCCCTTATGTTGGGAATGACTTTTCCTTCTCCTCAATTATGGGCATTACAGACTCAATGGCCGTAGTATCGGCGATGGATGATACTTCTTTCTCACTAACCATGGTATCGACCAATTGTAAACTAGTCAATTTGTCAACCTCTTCGACTGTTGGAATATATATTCAACCGATTCATGCACAACTGTGTCAATTTTAGTCTTATAATTGTGTGAGTCAAAATATCTTCGATATTCAACTTCATGTATGCTGCATGATGGTAAAAATGACTCTCCTTATTGATGGTTATGGTGTCAGCCAACTGTGGACTAGCCGTTCGTTCACTCTCCCAGATAGAAGGGCTACAATACTACATAGATATAGCTGATTCATGCATGGCTCTATCAATTTTAGTCTTGTAATTGGAGGAGTTGAAATATTTTTGGTCTTTAGTTACTCCACGTGATAATACTCCAATCGAGTTATTTGGTATAAAGTTAGCTATATAAGCATCTTTCCATATTTCGAATCACTACCTCACTGATGAACTGATAATAAATACTCAAAATATTCCATTACTTTTTGCCAAACAGCCATGCTTAAGGTATTGTCAAAGTTAGACTGAAGCTTTTGAGCACGTTGAGTTCTCCTATCTCCAACTTTCTTAGTGTAATAATGGATATCATCAACCAGATAATCGGGTAACTCACAACCATATATTTTAACATTATCAATCATATAATCTAGTGATTCATTACCAATCATTACCAAAGACTGTAATATTTTCAATCAAATCCTCAGGTAATTTAATACCATAATAGGTATGATAAAACCACCTTACAACTATAAAACCAGTTTCTCTCTCACTTTCTATCTTTCTCCATATGAGAAGATAAGTATGCCACAATCTTTCCTTCATAATCTTCAAAGATATTTTACTTTATAGATTGACCAACCTTCAATATTTTAGCTGTATCTTTCTGGTCAAGGATCCGATTGAAGTAATCTTGATACTTTTAGAAAGCTGAGAGATATATATTCAACTTTTATGATGTAAGTTTCTCCAGATTTGGGATACAAAAGGCGTAAAATACTCTCCAAAATTAATAGATCTAACTAGATATTAACTTATAGATTAACCAATATATAGTATTTCGATATTAACATTCTGATACAAACTCAGGTTTTGGTGTTCTTAATATTCAAAGAAAGAGAAAAGACTGTTCTACAACTTTTGTGATTTGAGTTTCTTCAAATTCAGCAAAAAGACCGGAAAGACTCCTCAAAATTGATAGATCTGGCTGGATGTCAACTTATAGACTGACCAAAAGTATTTAGGTCTTATCTTTCTGGTATGAACTCCGATTTTGACATTCTTGGTATCCAGAGAAATAGTAAAGACCGTATTCCAAATTTTATGATTGAGTTTTTTTTAAATCAACCTAAAAAGGCCAAAAATGTTCTTCAAAGTTCACGGACTTGGCTCGATGTCCTCTTTTGGCATAACATTTGACCGGTTTTGATCTCTTTTGAGAAAAGATTGAAAACCAAATAGGTAATCTCTAGAATTACTCTCCTTAGACGTCCTCCTTAGTCTCACCAAGTATGCCAAAATAAATGTTCTACAAAAAAAATGTTAGAACGTCAAAAACGATCTAAAGACGGGTTCAGAGTGGTCATCCCAAGAGCGATTCGAATGAATAAGCAAAGATGGAAGAAATATGGGAAAAAAGAAGAGAATATATGTAGATATGACTTGGTAGATCAGAAAAAAATTGGTGGAAGAGCAAGAACTTTATTGAAAATATAGGGGAGGAGGACAAGAGGAAAGCATTCTACCTTACGCTAAGATAAAAAGCCAAAGCTTTGACAAAGATTTGATGTGTTGTGTTGTATTGTGGGAGTCTTTCTTTTACTTCAAACTTGTCATTATATAGAAAAAACTAGTCCTAGCCCGATACGAAAAACCTTAAGCCGTTCAATACAAAAAACTTAAATTATCTCCGGCCTCAGATATAAATACCTAAATTGCTCAAAACTTGCAACTGAATGATCTCTTTCTACACTGAATTTGGATAAGTGATAAACTACAAAGTTGTATATTTATCTCTTATCTTTTTGTTGCTTTTGAAATCATCTTAATCCGATATTTGAGCAGTTAATTATGAATTTTTCATTAAAACTCGTCGAAATATCTACAAATTAATTTTCTGCTACAACACATCTGATGAGAAATACAGAAAATTATCATATTATGATTTCCAGGATGTTTTTATTCGAAGTTTATTGTGAACTAAGCAAAATTCCTTTTCTAGAAGAAATCATATTTATTCTTGTTGATTACTTTCAAATAAATGTTCTCAAATTTATATGACCATTTTGAATTTTAGTTGGACAAGTTGTCCCCACAACTCACAACGTGGTTCCGAGGGAATGAGAGAAATAATCTATAACATGTGATGGAGCCATTGTCCAACAACTGGGCACAACATTTTAATGAGAAAAAGAAAAGTTTGGACTCATCGAGTTTTAATAAATACTAGAATGTATAAATATATACTACAAAAACAACTTACTATCAAGTCGGACGGAAATATTTTCGTCTTTATTAATCAATTCTGAGATAGATATTTGATATGAAATGTTGTAAATATAGTGAATATAATTTGTTGGCTTTTGGATTTCATTAAATAGATTTGGATCCAAGCCATAGAGAAAATCCAAACTCCAGTGCGTTTCTTGGACCACAAAGCTTCTTTTTTATCTCGAGATTAGAACCAACAGCGATTTGTGGGTTCATAGCTCAAATCAGAACAATTGATTTAGTACTTTCTTCTAGGATCAAATTAGCTCTAAAATCATCAAGAAATTAGTTAGAGCAAATATAATTGTTTTATCTTAATATAGCTCATGAATTTGAGTTACTAAAAAAGAGTTTAGTCATTACTTAAATGCTCTACTCAGTTTGTAGTCCGGTTAGATGTTTTGTCATTATCCAGTTGGTGTTTGTGAATAAAAGTTTCATTTTTGTGTTTAAATGACGTTAATTTTTTTGGGTTGAATTTGTATGATAAATATTGGCTTAGGGTTTATTCATTAAGTTAAATTTTATATGAACAATTACATTTTAATATACAAGCGCCTTTCACCGGAAGACGAACAGTCAACAACACAAGCCAGTAGTCTAAATATAAAAGAAGATCTTGATTAAATATTTCCTCCATTGTGTGAGATAAAAAGAGCGATTTGCAGACGTAGTAGATGGCAGAATGAAGAAAAAGCTTCCGATTTGTAAGATGCGGTGTCGAAAACTATTCAATTTTAATTAATTCAAGTACCCCATATAAGTGCACCGTATGCAGCATGCTCAACAAGAACAAGAAATAACTGAAACAACAAGAACGCACCGAATAGAAGGCATACATTTTTTTTGGTGATTTCGTTGTTGTTTATAGTAAGTAATATTTACAACCATAGATGTAGAATTTCATCACACAACAATTGAAAATTGTCTTCGTCGACACCATAAAAGCTCCACCTGTGAAACTTAATAGGGAAAAACAACGGTAGGGAAAAAAAAAATATTCGGACTACATTTCTGGATCGATTCAACACTCTATCCCCGTGGGAAATAGTTCTTGGTACGTGGATAATTTCTTGAGCCACAAAAATTTCTATATTATTGGAATCAAACTTAGGACCTGATTTTTAAATAATAATATTCTACATATAAAAAAATTAGGTTAACTCTATATTTTTAGTATCTATCTTTTAGAATCTACCACAATGTGCTAACGTACAATTTCGTCGCATAAAATATCTACCTGGGTTTCTGCTAGAGCTTTTATTATCCAAATTACATGGTTATTGGTTTTTTAAGAACAATTACGAAAATAAGGAACCATATCGTATTTTTTACCATACCTTAGGACCCACACATAATTTACCTTTTTTATCTACCATCATATTCATGAACTGATTTCATTATTCGGGTTCTGGACAATTTTTGCAGCCATATTTTCTCAAGTTACAATTTAAAACAAATTTTTAGTTTAAGAAACTCATTAATTTATTGATACTTATACTTACAACTTATCGTGGGAAACAATGGAGCTTTTATTATCCAAAACTTACATATGTTGAATTTATATTAGTGGATTTAGTGTTTAGATACTATTTAGATAAACTATATTGGTTTTAGTTCCTGGTCAACATATTATAAATGTTGCAATCCTTATTTTTGGTAAATAAATTGTATTCCTCAATATAATAATTACACAATATGCATGTAACGAGTATGAATTTTATTTTATACGATGTTGCAACCCTTAACTTAATAAAAAGTTAAACTCTTGAGACGGTAAAATTCATAAAATCTACTTTGTTTAGTTGAAACATGGACATATAGTGATTAGTCAAAGTCTATATCCCCTTGACCTTCTTTCTATTCAAGACAGAGCGTAGGCATGTTGGCGGGATGACAGGATTTTACTTAGTATCGAAGCTTCCGGCTCTTGTCGGTTGGTGGTCAAGTTTGAACACGGATTAAGGATTACCGGATTTGAGGATTAATTTGGGAAATTTCACTCGTTGTGACAGTGTTGTCCGGCGAGGGTTCTTTCTTATTTGGGTTTGTTTTCAATAAACCTAACCTATTATTATGTGCTAATTTGTCATTTGCTGCTGAATGATGGATTTCATTGATTTATTTATTTAGCCATTATCTCGAAGCCCCCAAATCAATTAATATAATAAGTTAGCAGAAATTTCAAATTATTCTATTAATAATTACAATTTGAATCTTAATTATTTCAACAAATTACCATACGCATAATACAATAGGATAAATAAAATTAATATAGGATGAGCATGGACTCGACTTAACGGTCGTCCCTTGCCTAACATTCGGAGTCATCGCATGCGAACAACAGAATGGGCGCACCAATCTATTCTATAGCTAACAAAACAAAATCTATTCGACAGCTATTACATGTCTGGATGTCT
The DNA here is from genome assembly GCA_012979155.1 of Hypericum perforatum. Classification (NCBI taxonomy): domain Eukaryota; kingdom Viridiplantae; phylum Streptophyta; class Magnoliopsida; order Malpighiales; family Hypericaceae; genus Hypericum; species Hypericum perforatum. The sequence goes on from SOPF01020883.1 coordinate 93,445, forward strand.
TCCTTTCCTCCTAATTCAACATCTACAAATCTTATGTGTAAACGTTCGAAAATGTGAATGATCAAGCTTAGATTGAGCTTAAT
>SOPF01020889.1:0-10152 GCA_012979155.1 Hypericum perforatum
ATAAAAATAGCAATAACTAAAATTACATAGAACCATTAAAGTTAATTTCCCTCGCCAATTTCTTCAAAATCTTCCGCACTTAAGAGGTTAATTATTAAAGTTAAAGTCTCAACTTTTAATACAACCAAACAAAAAACATTGTTTAATAATTTAAACGAGTCCCCTCCCATTAATTTCCCATCACAAAGAGAATTATATCTCATTAAATTCGTTGTCTCATTAATATCTTATTAAACCATATTAAACATAAAAACAAACAAAAAAAAAAGAATAAAAGGGAATAAACAATTGTAATGGGGCCCACCATCCCCGCTACAGTGTAGATCGTTTCACGAGCTTTGGTTGGATCCTCCTTTTTAATTTTAATTTTTTTGCCAAAAATTTGGTGGGGCCCGCCATCCTCACCCAGCCCGGGGATGGCGATGCACGTGGTCTAAGACCGCTTGCAATAGCGGTTTTTGCCCAACCCGGGGCTGGACCGGGCCCATGCGGGGGAAGGGGTGGTAATTTGGTTGCGACCGTGGTCGGGATTCCGACCAAGGAGAGAGAGGGAGTTGGTGGGGTCTGTCCCATTATTTAATTGGCTTATTTTTATTTTTTTCTTATCTAAATTTTATCCTATTTTGTATACTTGTCAAAATATTATTCGAGCCCAATATTTGTAAAGATAAGATTTGAATTGAAAAAAATCTTATAATTATCTATTAAATTTTATAAAATAAAAAAATAAATAATTTTGGATTAAATAAATTACATATATTCAACAAAAATTATTAGTATTTTATTTTTTTAAATTAATAATTTAATGCGAAGTATGAAATTTATATTAACGAATGTAAAAATGTGAATTAATAAATTAAAGTTAATTGGGTTGATGATGTCGAAGATAAATATATTAATTATTTATTGGCTGGGTCTCGGTTGGATGAGGACTATTGCTGTGGATAAAAAATTGAGTGTAGGAGAATGAGTTGAGGTAGATAACTAAAAAATTAATTAAATACTACAAGGTTAGATTGAGTCAAGACTTTTGCTACAGATGGTCTAAATCAAGATGTCTATACTAGGTTATGAATAGATTACTATTTATAGTCTATTCTAGTCATCGTATAGACACAACTTATATGTAAAAAATGTATCCATTCATTTATAAAATTTGATAGAAAGTTCAAAGTGTGTGAATATTCTAGGTTGAATATAAATTTAAAAAACTATAGGACTCTGTTTGTCGTAATTCTTTGACCGTGGATAATACGTGTCTGCACCGGAGACTAACGCATGTACTAAGCAGGAGTAGCCACCTAACGGTGATACGTGCCCTTTGGTCTTCCCAGTTGTCAAAGCAAATAGGCTCAGTATTTAATCGTTTGGTTTAGGCTGAGCCTCTTTTTTCCAACATGAACTAGAAGCATAATTTCTTTTAACAAAAAGAACACTCCCACATTCCCTCAAGATGGATACTAGAGTAACGATCGCTTCTTCTAGTTTTTTCACTCCAAATTTATGGAGGAAAAAGGCCCAGTTGTTAACAGTTGTTCCTTAAATTATGTGGTTTTTAACAGGGAACCGAAGCTATAAACGACGAGGGTGCGATCGAGACCAAGGTCGAGACGATGGACCACAGGGTTTCGGCCGGCGAAGGCCAGCCCACGAACGAGAAGGTCGGGGTGGTTCATCTAACCCGCAATAAGAAACAGTCGAGCACTGCCGGACCGAGTGGGTTTCTGGACAGAGCAACTGGTGCGGTGACCAGAACCTTGAAGTCAGCTAAAGATGGTGTGATGGGCAAAGGCAAGGGCAATTCTGACGGTTGAATTTGGAAATTTTATTTTAGCATATGGTGTGGATATTTTATATGCCGTCTTTATGCATGTAAGGCTGGATCTACCTTGCACATATGATGAATAAACGAGTGATTTTACATTGATAAATAACTTTATCATATGCTTACTGAACGATATGATATTACCGACAGAATTTTCAACGAGTAATGGGAACCATAGTTTTAAAAAACATCTGGTCGTTTTTATCTTAAAAATACACTATAGTTTGAACATAGTTATGACCGGTTAATTTTCGGTCGAATTGGCCAAATCAACAAAAAAAATTGGATAGTTTGACCGAAAATTTGTGCATATATATAATTTTTTTAACTCTATAATACTTATTTACCTATATATTTATAGATATTTTAGAAAATTACACTAAAATATGAAAGGAAAAAATGTCTTGCCGGTTGGACTATTCGGTCGGACCCAAATTAAGACTATGATGGTAACAAAGTTTGACTATTTTATAGGGAAGATGGCCCATAAATGTCCAGAAAGAAAGCTGATTGGACTGGAGGCCCATAAATTGACCTAAAATATGGACCGCGGAACATCTCGATTGCCGGAAAACGGAGGTCCATGAACAGTTAAATTGGCTATAAGCAAAATCCGTATTGATAAATTTGAATTTGTCACCAAATGTATTAATTTTTACTTGGATCAATATTGCTCACCAACAGAAAACGACTGGTGCATTTGGTTAATCAATGAAATATTATCATACACGGGAGATGCTACTAACTGGAGCAACACATGTTTTTTTCAATTGGACGATTGTTAATCACATGCGTAAGTGGGTATTTATTTTTGGTATTGCACGCTTTCATTAATATATGAGGTATTGAATTTTTTTTTTGTAGTGTCTTTATTAACAAAATAGGAAAATGTTTATAATTGAGGAGATTTCTTTTAATTCTATTAGTAGGTTTTTATCCAATAAAACAATTTCTCTTTATTATAAGACTATATTTATTGGTGAATTAACTCAGATTAATTTTTTAATAAATATTTAATTTTTCTTTTATCTGCGAACAAAACTTAAATTCTTATCTTGAAAAAAAGTCAACGACATTACACAACCCACAACATTTTTCATTTGTTTTAAAATGAAAAAAATACATCAACCTAACTCAATAGGCCAACCACGTGTCACCAGTCCCACACCTTTTTTCATTTTTTTTCTTTTCAAAAACGTGTTTATCCTATTATCCTATATGAATTAGATTGGGTCAGGACATTCTATAAACCTAGTCTAAGACTTCCTTCTTTTCTGTGCTTACTTCATAAACTGTGAGGTTTCTCTATACACCCGATCTCCTTCTTCATTTACTCATTTAATTTACACCAAAAAAAAAATTTACTCATTTAATTAATGTTTTTGTTAATTTGTATAGTTCACGCTCTTTGATTTAATCAATAGTTTTGTTAACTTGTATGGTTTACACTCTTTGGTTCTAATTATGAATTAGTCATCGATAGGTCTTTTATACCGAGATCCATCTATACACTAATAATATTTAATTATGAAAATTTGCTAATTCAATTAGTTTATCTTTCAAGTGAGACCTACCGAGATCCATCTATACACTAACAATATTTAATTATGAAAATGTGCTAATTAATTTAGTTGACCTTCCGAGTCCCTTATTAGAAGAAAAGGGCACGGTTTTGAATGAGAGAAAGAAGTAAGGAATCTTTTTTCTACTTTGACTCTCCCACTTCATTCGTTGCTTTTCTTTCTTTTATTTCGAAAGTAGTTGTTTCAGCTTCAGTCACTCGAATTTTCAATATATTTTTTTATTTCTCATCAAACGAATGGTATCTTCTCTTGGAAATTCGAGCTATTCTGAGCATGATAGTGGAAAATCTGATTGCTATAAACATGAGACGTATGCTTGTATATCCGTCTATAGGTCAACCGTCTATAGGTCAAATCAGATATGTAATTATTGGAATAATTGTGGGAGACTCGAATGGTGGATATGCAAGTAGAATGACTTATATGTGCTTTTATATCTCCATGAATCTAGGAACTTTTGCTTGCATTTTATTATTTGGTGTATGTACCAGGACTGACAATATTCGAGATTAAGCAGGATTAATAATTATGATTATATTTTTAATTATTTAATTATGGTTCTATTAAAATTGTCTCACGAATTAATAGATTTTTTTAATATTTATGATTATATTTCCCCTTCCAATTATGTAATTATGATGGCATTAAACACAATATGGTGCACTTCTAAAAACTAAATGATACTACTAAATATAACATGGTGTATCACTAAACACTAATGGTAGACCAATAACTTGTGTATCGAAAATTCCCCAGTGGAATCTCCAGAATTACAAATTTATAATTTACGTGTGCAAAATATTTTATTTTTTCCATATGGGTCTGTCGTATAGACTTATTCTAGGCTTCTGTTGAGAAAGTGGTGAGGAAATGAAGAGAGAAGAAAAAATTAGGGGGCAGGGTTGCGTCCGTCACTAACCCAACACATACTAGGGTCGCAGTTGTTTTTGACCCATCATCATACGTAATGCACATACACAATTTTCTTTTTTATTTTGGGATTTGTGTTGAACTTCTAATTTGACATAGATAAATTTATTGTACATCAATGTATTATCTATTATATAAAAACATGTTACTTAAGGTTGTATTTGATTTTATAACTAGTATCCAACAATAAAAATTCTCATTTTTTCCGTAGATTTGCATTATGCCGAACCACGTTATATTTTGTATCTATGTTCCTTATGCAATCTTGTTCTCAAGTTGATAAATTCTGAACAATTGGTATGAAATTTGCTCTTGAGAAGTTTGATGGTTTGCCAAATTTTGGTTATGGAAAATGTGTGTCAAGGATCTCGTCGTTCAACAAGAGATAGTTATCGCGCTCTTAGAAAAGAAACACGAGAAAATAGAGGAACAAGAGTAGAAGAAGATAGGATTCAAGATGGTGACGACAATTCTAGTGTGCTTGACGGACAATGAGGTTTAAGGGAAATGCTTCGAGTGTAGAAAAAAAGGACACATGAAGAAGTATTGTCCCAAAAAATTTTGAGATCGCGAGAGAAGATCGACATTCATGAATACAATCTTTTATTTAGAGAGGTCAGATGGTGATTATCTTTCTATTTTTTCAGGTCCAAAATATTCAAATTCTTGAATTTTGTTCTAGCTCTTTTCACATGATGTCAAAGAGAGGATGGTTTGAAACCTACAAGATTGTTGATTCAGGTATGATAGCTATATGCAGGGACGAAGACATATGGAAGGCTGTGGGGGCAATTGCCCCCACCAAAAAAAAAATTTATAATTAATATTTAACAAAAAAAAAAAATTTGCCCCCATTGATATTAATTAGTTTGCCCCCACAATTTAAAAAAGACAAAAAGGACCCAATAAAATTTTAAGATATTTTTATTAGCCCATAAATATTTATAAAAAAACTATTTAGCCCACCAATTACACCTTATATATTTTACGAAAAAAGTCCATTCATTTCTCAACTAGGATTTCCAAAATAGAATAAAAAAACTATCTAGAATTTATTTCTTCCCCGGCCAAATAAAAACCCTAAAAACTAAAAAGTCAAAGTATTAGTGCATTACCTATTCATCCCTGTCCTTGGCTCCCGCGGCGATTTCTTTTAAAGCTAGTGCATCAACAGGTACCATGAATGATATTCCTATTCATAATTAAATTGATCCCTTGTACAGATCTGCCAGTTAATTATTAATTTAGAATGACTGCGAGTTAATCTTCAAGAAAAGTGTGAACTTGGTTGGTTTCCGAATTCCCGTAGATCAATAGATGGGTTCTTTGATTTTTATTTAGCCTGTTGTATTTTTAGGGAATGTAATTTAGGTCTAGGGTGTGATCAAAATCGGAAAACAGAAAAGTGATTTGGAGGCTTGTTAGTGTAGGCACATTTATTTATAATGAAGCGTAGAACAATAAGTTTTGATCTTTCCTTGGAAGTGTGATTAGTTTTATAATTGTGGATCGTGTGGATATTCATTGAACTTACTGTCTTCTTATAAATGTTAAATATTGTCTATTTATTTTCAGCCATGGAAAGATATTTTGGTAAAGCACCGAAAGCTCCAGAAGGTACAAAGAGAAAATTTTTAGAGGTTGACTTAGAAACTCTTCCGGCAGATCCTGGTAAACGACACAAACTATTAGATTATCATCCAGATGATCGAACTTCGATTCGTCTAACTTACTTGGAACGAGGTCCTTGTCAACCACGAGAGCTTAATTTTCCTAAAACTAAAATACAAAATTCTTGGCGGCGCTTCAATCCTGAATGGTATGATGAATATGGCAATTGGCTAGAGTATAGCAAGGAAAAAGATGCTGTATTCTGCTTATGTTGTTACCTTATGAAAGATGAGGTTGGAGATCATAGTGTTGCTGATACTTTTGTAACTGAGGGGTTCTCTAATTGGAAAAAGAAAGAGAGATTAACTACTCATGTTGGAGGTGAGCAAAGTATGCACAATAAAGCTTGGAAGGCCTGTGAAATATTGAGGAATCAGAAACAACATATTGATGTTATTCTTAAAAAGCAGTCTAATCAAGATAAAAGAGACTATCGAGTTCATTTGAGGATAACAGTTGATTGTGTGAGATTTTTGCTACGTCAAGGCTTGGCTTTCAGAGGTCGTGATGAATCAGAAGGTTCAAAAAATAAAGGTAATTTTCTTGAACTTCTCCAATTTGTTATCGATCATAATGAAGATATAGCTAAGGTTATAAAAAGGGCTCCTCGAAATTTGAAGCTTATCTCGTCTAAGGTTCAAAAGGATTTGGTAAATGCTGCTGCTAGTTTGACAACTGAATCTATAATAAAGGATCTGGGGGATGATTTATTTGCTGTATTGGTTGATGAATCTCGAGACATCTCTGTAAAAGAACAAATGGCTGTTATCTTGAGGTATTTAGATAAAAAGGGAGAGGTTGTCGAAAGATTTCTTGGTTTAGTTCATGTTACGAGTACAACTTCTTTATCCCTGAAAGCTTCCTTAGAGTCCTTGTTTGCTATAAATGGACTTAGCTTATCTAGATTGAGAGGACAAGGATATGATGGTGCCAGTAATATGCAAGGTGAGTTCAATGGATTAAAAAGTGTGATTTTGAAAGAAAATAGTTGTGCATACTATGTACATTGTTTCGCTCATCAACTCCAGCTGGCTCTTGTTGCTGTTGCAAAAAAAGAAGTTAGAATTGCTGCTTTCTTTGACTTGGTTACAAATGTTGTAAACATTATTGGTGCTTCTTGCAAGCGAAGAGATATTCTACGAGAAATGGAGTTAAAGAATGTAATGGAGGAAATTGAAAGAGGTGAAATATTAACAGGACGTGGTTTGAATCAAGAAATGTCTCTCAAAAGAGCTGGTGATACTCGTTGGGGATCGCATTTTGGTACTATAATTAGATTGATTACTATGTTTAAATCAGTCTTCCAAGTGCTTGAAATCATTGAAGAAGATGGCACAAACTCGGACGAAAGAGGTAAGGCATTTGCATTACTTGGGTTGGTACATTGCTTTGAATTTGCTTTCAACTTGCATTTGATGAAGAATGTGCTGGGAGTCACAAATGAGTTATCTTTGACTTTACAACGAAGTGACCAAGATCTAATTAATGCCATGATTCAAGTCAATGTATCAAAAGAAAGACTACAATTGATGAGAAATGAAGGTTGGGATTCATTACTAAAGGAGGTTCACTTATTTTGCGAGAAATATGATATTCTTATTCCACAAATGAGTGACATCTTTGTAGCACAAGGAAGATCAAGACGCAATTTTCAACAAGTTACTAATTTGCACCATTTTCAAGTTGAACTATTTTATCAAGTAATTGACAGACAACTCCAAGAGCTTAACAATCGGTTTACAGAGACCAATACTGAATTGCTTATATCTATGGCATCTCTAAGTCCCAGAAATATGTTTGCAGCTTTTGATAAGGCAAAATTGACTCGATTTTCTCAATTTTATCCCAATGAGTTTTCTCTAGTACAGTTAAGGGCACTTGATAGTCAACTTGACAATTACATTGCAGATGTGCGTTCAGATGCTAAATTTGCAAAGTTGGAGAGACTTGTGGATTTATATAAAATGATGGTGCAAACAGGTCGACATATTGTTTATCCGTTGGTTTCTATGGTAATGAAGTTGGCTTTGATTTTACCAGTGGCAACAGCAACTGTGGAGAGAACATTTTCAGCTATGCATTTTATAAAGAATCAGTTGCGAAATCGAATGGGGGATGAATGGGTAAATGATTGTCTCGTAACATATATCGAGAAGGATATTTTCGACAATGTTGATACAGAGAAGATCATGGAGAGATTTCAGAGCATGAAAAAAAGACGACAACAACTATGATATATTATAAATATTTGATGTAAGATTATATTCTAATGTCATGAACATTTTTTTTGTCAATTGCATAAATTATATGAATATTTTGCCCCCATAGCATAAATTTTCTGGATTCGTCCCTGGCTATATGTGATGGTTCTACTTGCAAGATTGCTAGCATATCTTATATTTGAATCAAGATATAAGATGGTGTCGTGGTAAAGTTGTCTGGGGTTAGGCATATTCTAAAATTGGAGAGGAATTTTATCTCATTAGCAATCTTGAATTATAGTAGATATGGTTATAAGATTGTAGGTGATCTAATCTAGGTGGAGAATGATACTATGATAGCAATAAAGGGTGAGAGATGCTAAAAATATTTATATGTTAGAGGGGACCATTGTTGTAAATGAAGTCACATCTTTGTGTTCTGATGGAGAGGAAAATACTCAGGTCATATGAGCTTGGTCCATATGGGTGAAAAAAGACTTGATATGAATGGTTTGAGTAGAGTTGGGATTCCCAATGATATAGATAGCAAGCAATGGTCATTTTGTAGAGGCATGAATGGCAATAAGTTATAGTTTCTCAGAGAAATTTTGTTAGCTAGCCCCGTTATGATTGTCTAAAGGGACATGCATGTCAAAATAGTTAAAGGTGTTAGATAGGTTTGAGATTGGGTATGTGAAGCTGTTAGTGATATCAAGTGTAGATTGAGTATCTCACTCCAGAAGAAATGATGAAGTTCGAAGCATTTTGAGGATTCTATGAAGTAGAACAAAAGATTACATATTGTATGCTATGTCAAGTAGTATTGACATGAGGCAAGAAGGTCCAACATTGAAGTGGTTTAAGGTTAGAGAGCATGGGACTATGGGATAATAGAGGGTGCATATATTGATTGCAAAGTCATTTCAATATGTGAACTCACTAATTAGGATTCAATAGAAATTGGAGAAAATATGTTAAGAAAGCTCGGCTTAGGGACTCACTTTGAAGCTCGAGATTGAGAACTCGCTCTAAGTAATTGAACAAAAGTAGGAGAGAAAGTTGAGATGGTTTTATTTGATAGTAATTATCTATTGTTCATGGTGGAGTCAGTTAAGTTAATTCAATTTTGTAAGATATCATGGTTCGTCATGGGATAGCATTTTGCCAAGGTGGAGGTCATTGAAGTTTTAGTGAAGTTTCATGGTTATTCCATGGGATGATTTTAAGTTAATGTGGAGATTGTTAAGAAAGTGGCAATAAAATAAGCAGGGAAAAAGAAATTAAGGTAGGGTAGTATTCGCCAAAACTGGTGCCCGCCAGAACGAGAGCTATTTTAGGACTCGGTGGTCGCTGGATTCCTGGCGCTTCACGAAGTGCGTAGCGATGTTTTTCCTATTTAGTTATGAGACTCGTTTTCGATTCATAATTCAATCTACATAGTTTTTATAATTCGATCTAAATAGGTTTTTTGTAATCTTAAGTCTTTATCTATTATATAAAGATAAGGTACATAGCATTGTGTATGGTTTCGTAACTTGTATTTATCAATAAAATTTTTTATTTTTTCTTATAGACAAACATTAAGCCAAACCACGTTAAAGATACTCGTATTCTTTGTACAATATTATTTCCGAGTTGATAAATTCCTAACACTCGATTTACACGTCTGAAAAAGTACTTAGTAATGGGTCAATAGGTGAGTTAAATACGTGATTTAGTGGGCATCCTCGCTCCATGTACCAATCCGAAAAAAATACTTAGATCAATGGCTCATTGAAAGAATTAAGACATTTTTTCGATCAGGAGATGGATAACAACATCGTTTTATTTTTTAGTGCATGCACAATTCCTCGTCCAAACACCATCAGACGTTATCCAATCAGAACACTTGAACCCCTAAAACCAAACATTAGAAAGACAAGAGTACACAAACCAAACACAG
>SOPF01020890.1:0-11128 GCA_012979155.1 Hypericum perforatum
GCAGAGACATTTTAGATCTCTACATAAGAAAATTATATATACGTTCAAACAAGTCGAATTAAAATTCTACCCCTAATTAATACAATTGCATCATTTTGACTTACGAGTTATACATTATCAATATTTAACAACACAAATCTTACCTAATTCACGAATTTAATAACAACAGTCCAAAAAATCATAACGAACAACCACCATTCTTAATCATTTATCAACTTTCACGTTTCAACAATATCAATAATTAAAAACACAAATCTTAGCTAATTCACGAATTTAATTACGACGGATCAACAAAATAAAACTAACAACATTTTTTCTTAATTAATTATCATTAACGATAATTAACTACATCAATATTTCCTAAATCACAAATTTAATAACAACAGTTCACCAAATCAAACTAACAAGAACCATTCTTAATCATTTATCAAGGTGTAATAATCACCATTAACAATAATTAACTACACTAACAAAAATAACCACCGCTCAAAAATTCATAAACAAACTATATAACAAAAAATTAATTACAATTAATTACCTCCTTGAAGCGTGAATCCGAAGCTTCAATTTGTGCAAATAATTCGCCCAAACCCGTTTTTTCCCTTTCTCCCGTCTGTGAACTCGTTTCTCTGAGAGTTTTTTATATAGCCAAATTTCAACCAAAAAATGGGATTTTTCCCGTTTATTGGTAGATAGAAAATCTCAGAATCCAATTCCGCCCGTGAATTCGAGATTTCGTGTCGGATTCCTGATAACCAAAAAACAGGCTAAAATCCCGTTTTTTGGTTAGTTAAACGGGATTTTGCCCCGTTTGACCAAAAAATGGAATTTCAAACCGTTTGTTAGAAACGGTATGGAATCCCGTTTTATGGTAAAAACGGGCTCGATTCCCGTTTTCTGTACCATTAAACGGGATTTTATCCCGGCGATCCACGCTGGACACCAAAATCGAATTTTGGTAAACAGTAACACCAATTTTTTGAATATGGATGAACAGTAACCCCTTTTAAAAAAAAATCCTATATTTCCTATGAATTTTTAGGAGAATCCTAAGTCATGCATATTCTTTGGCCTTTTGATTTGCTGAGTTGACCACAAATTATTATCCTTACAAGGTAACATTCTTTCATGCATTTCATTTTTACGGTCTTTTTGTTTGTTTTAAGTATTTCTCTAGAGCGACTTTATCCCCCTCCACAATTACAACCTTTTATAAATGAATTACAAAAAACATCTCATTTTATTATCTTAAAGTAATATTTATAAAAACTTAAATGCATTATAACAAAAATATCTCATGTTTTTTATGTGAATAAAAAATTAATTCATTAATATTTACTATATAAATTAGTGTAGGTTTGGAGATTTACTTTTTTCTCTCTCATGATTCACCATATTTCTTCTTTAGTATGCATAAAAACAAAGAAAACTTCAAATTAACAATTTACTCTAACAAATTACAATAAAATCTCTTTATAGTGATATTGGTGGAACCGAAGAAAAATATTATTTTATAGAGGCAAATGCAACGTGATGTATTTTAATTTTTTAGCATCCATATAATTCTTGAATGATTATTTAATTTTCACAATTTAAAAAAATTCAATTTATCAATCTATTAGACAAAATGTCATTTCTACCACACTAATTGATTTGGTGAGGTCCACCACCCATTATTATCCATACAAATAATATTTTCCATGCATTTTGTCCATAAGATCTTTTCGTCCTTTTTAACTTTGCATAGTAATTCTCTCTTTTTAACTTTGCATAGTAATTCTCTCGAAGCAATTTTATCCCCTTCACAAGTTTACAATGATTTATACCTGAATTACATAAAATATCTCACTTATTATTTTTAAAAGATAATATTTATAAAAATTTAAATGCATTCTAACAACAACATGTCATGTTTTTTATATGAATAAAAAATTAATTCATTAATATGTACTACCTAAATTGTTCTAACTTTGAAGATCTACTTTTTTTTCTCTCACGTGATTCACCACATTTTCTTCTTTAGTATGTGAAAAAAGAAAGAAAATTTCAAGTTATCAATTTTTGAAAAAAAAATATAAAGTAAAAAAATACAAAACAATCTATTCTTACAAACTGGAATAAGATTTCTCTATAGTGATATTGGTAGGAACAAAAAAAATATTATTTTAGAAAGAATATCACATAAAAGAGTATAGTTTTTCTCCAAAATAGTAAAATTAAACTTTTGAATCATGAATACATAAAAATACAAAAAAATATTTTGTCTATATTTAAATTACCTAAAATTTCTATTATCATGCATCATCCACCATGCAATTAACTTAGAAATAGGTGACCTAGTCAAGAATGGAGTGCAAAGAAAAATGCAATATAAAACATGTGCGTATATATTTACAAGTACAAGTCATGTCATTAAGTTACTCCAAAACTGAAGGTACTAATATTGGTCTATCTCCAAACAAGATTGTTTGTTTATTGATTTTTTTTGTTGGGTTCATATAAGATTTGTTTAAACCCTATTTTAGCAATCAAAATTATATACCAAATAGAGAAAGTATGAAAGAGTACGCAATACTATCAAAGGGAAAGAACTAATAGGGTATTCTAAATATAACAAATTCTTAATGAATATAGCATGTCATTGACAAAGTTTCAAAAATAGGAGTGAGCCTTTATCAGGCACAGAGAAGACATAAAAAAAATAAATATTCAGATAATTTTGTTTAAGTTAAAACAAAAAAGGAATAGAAACAACAAACATGTATGTCCAAACAAAAACCAACATGCAAGAAGAAGTTGCACATAAAAAATATCCACAAAAATTTATAAGAGTTTTTCAAAAATACTAGATAAAAAAAACACTAAAATTAAATTCTTCTGCAAAATATAGCAACATGGAACCACCAAATTACATGGACTAGATAATTAGTAAAAAAACTATGCGGAAGCAGGTTTATTGGGGGGGGGGGAGCTAGATAGGTAGAGCTCCTCCCAGAGATCAGGCTGAAACATGACTATTACTCGTGCTTCCTCCAAAAAAAATTTGTAGCCCTTACCAATTGGTATTAATGCTTGGACGTAATTATATTAGCATTAAAGGTAATTATTTAATTAGTTTTTGACTCACATAAACACCATAGAGGAGAAATGTAGTGGCTAATGAACACACCAATGTGCGACAACATTTTCACACAACCTATGGAAAAATTTTGGAGTACGTAAATAGGTACCATGTATCTCCATGAGATACATAATTTACCCTTGCTTTGGAATTGCCTACTCAGTTTTGTTGTCTTTTCTAGAATTGCTTCAGTCTAGATTTTGAGTTCCTTAGCTAATTATTATTTTTCTTCAATGCATACTGATGATTGTGTTATCCTTGAGAAGACCTGCCAGTTGATTATGCAATTGGCTTGTGAAAGTGATATTCTTTTTCATGTTTTGTTACTTCCCTGACCAATTATGGCTAATTTTATTTTAAGCTATATCGTATAATATGGTGAAACATTACTTATGATTTTGAATTGTACCTTCATACATAGAGTGTCATCAACTCCTTATTATCTCGAACAGATAAATTGTTTGTTGATATTTACTACATAAATTGTTGTAGCTTTGAAGATCTACTTTTGTCTCTCTCTCATGATTCACTATATTTCTTCTTTAGTATGCATAAAAACAAAGAAAACTTCAAGTTATCAATTTTGAAAATCAAACAAAATATAAAGTGAAAAAATATAAAATAATTTATTCTAACAAACTACAATAAAATCTCTCTACAGTAATACTGATAGGACCGGAGAAAAATATTACTTATATGCAACGCGATATTTCTAAATTTTGAGCACCATATAATTCTTGAATGATTATTTATCCTTGACAATTAGGCCAATCACCTTCTTAGCACAATAAAAAAAATGTCATTTCTACTCTACCAATTGATTCGGTGAGGTCCATCACCCATTATTATGTAAGTAACATTTTTCCATGCATTTCATTCATAAGATCTTTTTTTCTGTTTTAACTTTGCATAGTAATTCTCTGAGAGCAATTTTATCCCTTTCACAAGTTTACAACTATTTATATATGAATTACACAAAACATCTCTCTTTATTATTCTCTCCAAAGAGCAGTCGATGGTGGTGACGACGGCCACGGTGAGGTAGGAGCGCGTGATTATGGGTATATGCTTGTACCTTTTTTCGACCACCTGAGGCATCTTCGATGATGGAAGAAAGTGATGAGTTTTTTTATATTTATTTTTTTGCGACGAAAAAAATTTAGTGTAAGAGAAGGAGAGAATAAATAGCCACCGGAGAGCTATAAATTAAACATAAGCTCCTTACGGGGTGACTAATTGCGGCCAATGGGAGGGCATATGATTGTTTTGCACGAGACAATGAAAGGGTTGAATTGTTTTTGATGATTAATAAATTATGTTGAATTTGACGAGATGGCAGGTCCACGTGGTAGAGTAACAAGTAATGGCGTATGTAGTATTAAAAGAAGAAGGAAAAATTATTTTATTATTTAAAAAAAATTGTATTTTTTTCAAAAAAAATGATCCGAGCTGTTATTTAGGAACCGGAAGTTGAATTTAGTATTTTATTGTTATTTTTGGTTTCACGGATAATGGTTAAGCATTTTGAATAAAATATTGATTAAACTTCTTATATTTAGAAAGGATTACTCAGGACCGGCCAAGTTAAATGGATCTAGACCCTTATTATATACATCAAAAATCAAATTTGAAAAATTAGTAAATTAATAAATACTTTGTTATTATGGATAACAACCAAATATTCTTTCGGGTATCTTCTTGTGTCATTTGGACAACAACATTCACTAAGGGATGATAAAAGTTAACTATAGAAGACATAAGATGGTATGACTGAAGTTCATGATTGAAATTTGTTAGTTACAGTTTTAGTGTAAAAAATTGCACTCTCTCCGACGGAATTAACAATATCGAATATCATTAACTCCGTGGCAACTTATTTGATAATAATTCGTAGATCGAAAATGTTAGGTTCTTATTAATTCTCTTGAAAATCAGCTAAACTTTTACTAGTAAATATTCGCGAGTACTGGAGTCTGTAGCCGTTGTCATGTTTTCAGGTTTTGTTTTTTTTTTTTGGTCAACCCTTAAAAAGTCAATTCTTGTCTCTTTAGTCATTTATACTTCCCGGCTCCCGCGCCATCTTTGACCGTTAATGCAAGTCCACGGCTTCCGAATCATTTTATTCGGACATTTTCAAGTTTAAAAAATCAAATTCTTGAGATTTCAGTTAAATGTCCCTCTTTTTAATTAATTTAATTCTCCCTTGGTTTAATTCTTTTTAACATTCGAGTGTTGCTTAGATTCATATCAGTAGGATGTTCAATAACTCATCAGACATCCAAATCCTCCTGCTGCCTACTTCTCCAACTACTTCTGATTCTACATACATGTAAATGCAGCAATGACGAGTGCATCCAGTCGCGCTCTTCGTGCGGTCCTATCCACAACAGCACGTACCCTTTCCGCTTCACGACAGACTCCGTGAGTCTTGGCAATGAACGCTTCGAAATCAGCTGTGAAAGCCACGTTCCAATACAATGGAGTTGCCTCAATCAAGATTTGATTGGAACTACGACATGTTCCAGACTTTAGCTTTCTTTAGCTGCCCGAGTCTAGTCGCCAGCCCCAAGAGCTACAATTACAGTTTTTATGAAGATGGCAGTGTTTGTGCTAATGATTCTTTGCATCGAACTTGGTATGCATGTATTAGTGATTGCTTGAAATTCGGGTTCGAGCTTTCATGGTAGAGAGGCAACCTGTCGTATGTTACTCAAAGCAACGGAAGCCCCTGCATTACCTCAATAATATGACCTAAGAGATGTACATTGCCCAAACTTTTGCTGTCCCTTCAAGTATCTGTTTCAAGACAAGTTCTCCTGTCTTCTTTGAAACTATCTGCAATTTCATCAATTTCATCAAATTAAAAACAAAATGGACTTAAAAATTACAAGGGGAGGCAATTTTTCTTGCTTTTTTTTTTTCACTTCACATTGAAATTATGATTATATGTAAAGAATATTCGAGTCACCTGTAACTTGGACCAACAATTCACATCTGTCGAAATTAAACGAATGGCAAGTTCAAAATTTTAGTACCAAAACGACGCTAATACGTAACATCGGTGACCAAACACACACATGTTGTTGTCTGGCTAAAAATCCCAACTTCCAAAGAAAGAAACAAAACGGAAAGCGCTCCGACAGAAAAAGAGAGACGGAAACGGCGGCGCCGAGAGCTGTCGCTGCGGCGGCGGAGAAGGCAGGTCAGGCGATCCGGCTACAGGCCCTGAACCTGACGGAGGCGGCGGGGTAGAGGATAAGACAGCTCGTCCAGCAGCGCCACCGCCCGTTCCTCCGGCTCCGGCGTCAAGGCTCGCGGCTGCAACGGCTTGTCCTATACGCTCAATTACGCTGGCACGAAATTGGAAATTCGGTCCTTCCTTTAATAAAATTGGAGTCTTGTGGAATAAGAATCTTTTTGGGTTAGCTGGAGAGTTGGTTCTTGTGAAAAGTTTGAATCTTCAACGTTATTTTTTGGGTAATTGGAAGAACCCTTAGCCCCATTAGTGAGTTACGTTGGACAAAAGAAGATGGAGACTAGAAATGAGAATCTTTGGGGGGAAGTGGGGCTCTAAATGGAGCGAGTTCGTGCGAAATTTTGTAACCTTGGGGTCAATTAGAACTGACGTTATTGGTGATTTCGTTGGAAGGAAGTTGGAGTCTTGAAATGAGAATCTATGAGGGGTTTTAGGGTCTCGGTTTCTTTGGCTTTATTTTTGGCCCTGAGGGTTGAAAATGAAATGGTTTTGTTGACAGATGAGAAAGGGAAGTTTGATGAGTTGGTGGAGGACAAGGGCGTCAAGATTCTTGTCGATCCGAAGGCCCTGATGCATGTGGTCGGGACCAAGACGGATTTTGTAGATAACAAGCTCCTGTAAGACATTCATTCTGAGCATTGGTTTGGATATATTTTTTGTAGATAACACTCAACCTATGGAGCAATGGTAGAGTCTAAGACGCAGACGGAAACATGTGGCTCCCTTGCTCCAAGGAAAGAAGACTCGAACCTTGATTGTCCGGCCTAGAACCTATAATTGCATTAATGAAGATGGTTTCCTTACTGTTCCTGAGAAGTTATGAATACGTGAAAGTGCTAGAACTACAAAATTGTCGGTTTAAAAAATTTCCTGGATTCATCATTAGATTGAAGCATCTGAGGCAACTCGACCTCTCTGATAATTGGTATATAAAGATGCTTCCTGATGCTATTACACGGTTGCAGAACTTGCAAGTGCTAAACTTGGACCGATGTATAGATTTCCGGGAACTGTCAAGCTGACCAATCTGACCCATCTTGGACTGGAGGAATGTGGAATGTTGCGAGCAATGCCACAAGGGATAGAGAAATTGACCTCCTTGGAGGTGTTGTCACAATTCAGCTTGTCCAAAAGGAAGAGGAAACATGCTGCTTCTGGACTGGAAGAGCTGCAGAAGCTGAGCAAGTTAAGGGGAAGATTGGAACTAGTGAAGCTCCAGTATATGAAGAAAGGTGTCTGGGAGAGTGAGGCAGCCAACCTGAAAAACAAGCCCCGTCTTCGATATTTGTCTCTCGATTGGGGTAAGAGGAGAGAATCGAAGGACATGACCGTTGAAACAAAGTCATTAGAAGCATTGCAGCCTCATGAGAACCTGCTAGAGTTGAAAGTGAATCACTACTACGGAACAAGACTTCCAAGATGGATGTCCTCTCCTGAAAATTTAGTCAAGATTGAGTTTTCCGATTATAGAGAATGCAAGTCCCTCCCGTCCTTGCATGGACTGCCCTCTCTTCAACATTTGTAGGTTTCAATGGGTAAGTTGGAGTATCTGATAGACAACAGCAGGATTACCGAAAGAGCAGGGAGACCATGCTTCTTTCCGAGCTTGAAGACCCTCACTCTCAGTTGTTGTTTCAAACTGAAAGGATGGTGGAGACATAAGCCGAAAACAATGGAGGAACAGCTCCAGTTGCCTTGTCTTTCTACATTGGAGATCCGTCATTGCCCCTTTGACGGATGGATGCCTCATCTTCTATCTCTGAACACTCTTGAATTACACCATACAGGTGAGGGGCTGTTGGAGGAGACACAAACAGGCCAGCCCACCTTCCACTAGCACTAGTACTAGCCTCTCTCCATTGCAATCTTTGTCTATAGAAGGAACTAACAATTTTGGGTCTCTGCTGGAGGAGGTGCTCCAGAGCCTTGCATCTCTGAAATCTCTGAAAATTGCGTGGATGCAAACGAAGGTACTGTCTCCATGGCTCCAGCATCTGACCTCCCTCAAAAGTCTATCGATCGATAATTGTATGGACGTAAATCTGTTGGAAGAGAAGAACAAAGAATCGATTCAATGCCTTGGGAAGCTCCACTATCTTACAACTTCTGAGAGTGTAGGGATGGTGCCACTTCCTAAAGGGATTCAGCACCTAACCTCTCTAGATACACTCACCATGACTTCTCCTGAAGAATTCGAGTCCTTTGACGAGTGGCCAATTGACAAGCTGAACAAAAGATGCTGGAGCAACCAGGGAGAGGACTGTCTCACACATTCCTAACATCTATGTCAATGGGAAATGTGTCCAACACAACGGCCACTACTGGTTTGTTCCACATTCCTAACATCTGAACCTTGTCTGCTTCTACTCGATGATCCACTTATTATCATAGTTTTTGAAAATGACTGAAAGTGAAGTTGTTGATCATTGTATCGTTTACAAGCCTATTCATTTTTGTTTGTTGTGTGACCCAATACTTGTTGCATTTTATGCCAAAGTCTAATTTTGTGCCGATTCCGCTGACGTTTTTCTCTACTCGTAGGTTCAGGAGATATTATTAAGGGAAAATTAGGCTAAAGTCCCTCTACTATGGTGATTCAACCGTTTTAGTCCCTGTTGTTGTAAAACTACTTTTTGGATCCCTACTATGCATAATAACATAGACATTTAGTCCCTAAAAATTAACATAAATTTTTTTATGACCATTTTACCCTTCGTTTAAAAACCAACCCAAACCCAAACCCAAAACTAAACTAAACTCAAATTAAACCAAACCAAACACATACCAAAACCAAACCAAAATCCAAAAAAAACCTTCTCCTTTTTACAACTCGTCTCGGCGCCGCCGCTGTCAACAACGGTGTCACCTACACCACCTCCCCATGCCAATGTCACCACCCTGGCCTCGTCCACAACCCCATATCCTCCCCCTCCAGCGACCCCGGTCCCGTCCACGACCCCGGCCCCGTCTCCTCTCCCTCCAGCGACCCCGGACCCGTCCACCCTCCACTGCGAAGAGCCCTCCTCCTCCTCCTTCGCCTTCGATGAGGGTGCTTTCTACGGCCGGCCACCCGTACCTCACCTCCTCCTCTTCTTCATCCACCACGGCCGCCACCTCTTCCTCCTCTTGTCGAAATTTTCCGGCCAAATTTGCAATCGAATTACAAGATCTAAGAACATGCCTAAGAGTTCAAAATGGCAACGAAAGACAAAGATGGCCTAAGATCTAACAGCAACAACTCCCAATCAACAGACAACCGAGGGTCGCAAAGGAGCAAGCTTGTTTCCTGGGCAATAGATCCAACAACAACAACTCTCAATCCATAGCCCGGTAATTTCCAGTCCACGTCATGTCACCTTCCTAGTCCCAGTTAAGGAACGAATAAATGAAAGGTAAAATTCGATCCAACTTAAACAAAAAAAAGATAGTGGCACTAAAATAAAGATATAAATAAAGATAGGAAATCTAAAGGAATTAAGAAAGGGTCGAAGGAATGTCTCTCGTCCTCCAACAGGCCAAGAACAAAAAAGAAAAACTCACGTGTTGCTGGTGTATGCTTATGAGTTTGGTTTAATTTTGGATTTGGGTTTGGTTTGGTTTGGTTTGATTTGAGTTTGGTTTAATTTTGGGTTTGGGTTTGGGTTGGTTTTTCAAACGAAGGGTAAAATGGTCATAAAAAAAATTTATGTTGACTTCTAGGGACTAAACGTCTGTGTTATTATGCATAGTAGGGATCTAAAGAGTAGTTTTAAAACAACAGGAACTAAAACGGTTGAATCACCATAGTACAGGGACTTTAACCTACTGTTCAAAGCATTGCTCCTTGTTAAGTGTGTATATGGTTCATACTTCAATACCCGTAAAAGTAACGTTTCCGTTATTCAATACAAGTGATTCTTTGAATTATACTTTTTATGTAATAAGATATTTTCACATGCATAAAATCATTGTTTTGAAATACGCGGTCCAACTAGCGGTCTGACCGGTCGGATCGCATTTCGGGCACAAATCCGGGTCATATTTAGGCTAAAAACCGGCCTTTGGTTCAACCAGAATATTTTTGATTTTGCCAGAAATTTTTGCCAAAATCCGGTTGAACCAGGCGGTTCGACCGGAATTTTGTATATATATATATTATTTTTTAAATAAAAAAACTTATTTAACTATATATTTTAATAAATTATACTAAAATAATCCGGTTAATATGGCCAGTCCAACCAGTCGACTCATAATACAGACCCATTTCCGGGTCGACCTCCGGGTTGATATTCAAAACCATGCATAAAATTTGCTTTGCCGGGCCTATTATCTCTTGGTACTTGGGCCTTGGGACGAAATATAAATAACGTGTATTAATTAATTGATAGTCATCCTCGTTTTTTTTTTTTGCTCTGGACTGGCACATAATTTCTTTTGTAGGGCCGTAGCCGAACAATAAGAATTATCGGGCTAAAGAAAGAAAAAGGCCTATAACATTTGGAGATGGGTCGGCACTCGTGATTCTGCGGCTTGGCCCATTGGAATCGACATCTGAACAAGGTTTAAAAAAAGGGAAAATTACCCTCAGGCCCCTCTAGTTTGCGGAAATTCGTGTTTTAGCCCCCCTATTATTTTTTATTAGCATTCAACCCTTGAATCTTGTCAAAAGTGCATAATTTAGCCCCTGTCGCCGGAATCCGACGATTTCTCCGGCGAAATGGCACTTAAGATTACAAAAATACCCTTTTCCTTTAAAAAAGTAAAAAAATAAA
>SOPF01020929.1:0-10981 GCA_012979155.1 Hypericum perforatum
CTAAAAAAAGAAACGGATCTCTTATGATTCGAATTTAATATCAATTAATTCTCTAATTGAAATTGGAACCAAGGTGAAAATAAAGTTTTTTCTACCGAATTTTAAAATATGCACAAAATTTCAGTTATCAAACATAAATGATTTTTTTTATTAAATATAACAATTTTCTATCGACTGATCTACGTATTCCACTATAAAAAATAGTTTTTTTTATTAACTTGTAATTAAGATACTGTTTCACAATAATAATTAATGGATATGTTAAGCAAGTGCAATATCTTTTGGAGCTGTTTTCCTGGGGTCGATGACCTGCGGAAGAAATTCTTCTGTCAGTTTGTCCTACTAAGTACATAAACAAATCTGCTTGAAATGTTGATATGACAGGTAAGGGATGCATGTGATTCAACGAAAAAGTTGTGTGGTATTTCCATTTCGGTTTTGATAAATTAATGATATTGTTACTCCAAAATATGCTGAACATTGGCTATTGGTAGTACTAGCACAACATGTTTTGCAATTAAACTATTTGTCATTCCATATTTTAGGTAATTGCACATTGACATTAAAATTAGGATAAATTTATTTGATTCATAGGTTTTTGTAGTTAGAAGAAGTAAACTCTCCATAATAATTGCATTTTCGTATAATCTATTTACCTTCATGTAGACTTTTCTACATCCAAGAACGTTTCTGACCACAATGGGTCTGCAGAAAAGCTGGTATGCGACAAATACAACCCTTTCATCAGTTTATCACAGGTGGAAATGTGCTCACTTTTTTTCATGCCTATTTACCAAGCAAAGCAATCACCTAAAAAAAAAATCATTAAGTATTCTGTGATTTGTCAAAAAATCACTTTTGTCCCATGTGATAAAGAACCCTTAATTCGAGTCATACATCACTAAATTCACATCACTTTGGTCCACGGATAGTTGTCCGAATTTTGCCTCTCCACTTGTGCATGCCACGTTATCTCCTCCTCTCTTCTCTTCCTTCCTCTCTCCTCCGCCCCTCCTCTCTCTTCCGCTCTTCATCTTTTGAATTTGACATGGTAAACCATGTAGGACAAAATCGACGTCGTTTGGAGAGGCAAAATCCGAGCAGCTGTCCGTGGACCAAAGTGATGTGAATTTGGTGATGTATGACTCAAATTAAGGGTTCTTTAGCACAGGGTACAAAAAGTAATTTTTCGGCAAACCACAGGGTACTTAAAAATTCTTTAAAAAAAAAAACCAAGCAAAGCATTACCGAACATAGACATTTCCTTAAAGCCTAATCCTTAGCACATTCTCCATGTACGTTTGCTAGATATGAATTTATATGAACCACATCTATCGAGAGATCTTAACTTCAAAAGTTGACACACACTTATAAATTTACTATACTTCATATCCAACAGACCTAAGAACCATAGTGTAGGGTTATGGATAAGTTATAAGTACATATACTTTCAAAATACAAAATGTTACTAGATTATATTCATGATGCAACTAAACCCAAAGATTGAGAATTTTACTATTTCGTGGTTCCGACGATTGAGAATTCAATAAAATCCGATTGAAATAGTGAATCTTGTAAAATCGTACAGAGAATAATTAAAGTGACAAAGTGGCACATATAGTTGGTGAAGGTCACATGCATATATTTATTGTATGGAAACAATTATTTGGTGTAAAGTAGACGGCCAACCAAGAAGGGTGAAAACAATAGCACAAGGACGAAACATGATTATTTTATTTATTAATTTTTGGTGAGCATTCCATATGAAACGAGATTATTTAAAATATAGGACACAGAAAATAAATTATATGGGATTTGCCATAAGATTGTTATTTGAAAAAAAAATATCATAACCATCATATATATACTAATACATGTGAAAAAAATTTCCGTATAAATTTTCTGAGTTTCCCCGCTAGTATGACTTTTTTTTTGTTTTTTTTTTCTGTTCGTGGAAACATCTACTTTTTCTTTAAACATCAAAAGCATATTATATTAACCAGATTATAAAATCAGTGTTCATCAACCTACTAAACTCCGGGGTGGACGAAAATGGAAACATATACTTCAACAACTGATATTTGTTCCTGGGAATTTAGACTAGCTGGCAAAAAAATGGATGATTTTTGTTAGAGGAAACATCTATTTCGATAATCTGTTATCTATCTATATGTGTGACACGAGGTACATAGCACAAAAATGGATTCTTGCCCAGATCAAGAACTTTTTAATTGACTAACTACTGTTAAGATTAGTCAACATATTCAAAAAATTTACGTGTGGCGTGGTATAATTAGGTTATTTTGGTTCTATTCATTTATTGTGTAAGATTAATAATCTACATTCAAGACTAAAAAAATCTCCGAAAGATAACAATACTTATTGAACCATTATTTAAATTCCAATATTTTTACTTGCATCAAACCCAAAATTCTTTTATTAATCTAGCAAAATTTTAATACTATTGGGTAGCGTTCGACTAATCTTTCTTTTTGGAGAAAATAGGTGGATTAATTTAGGATGATGAATTAATGAAGCAGCAACAGATTAAATAGCAAAAACGTAGAGATTGGTAACGTGAAAAGCTAGTAGGATGTCACTTTGAGGTTGGTTAAATGTAATGATAACCTTGCAGTAATTAGCATGTTACCTAGTAGAGAATTAGGTAGTGAATTGTAGTAATTAGTATATTACCAAATTGGATTAAGGTTGGAAACTGCAGTAAATGGATAGATTACTGGTTAATGGAAGCATGTAAACGGCTGGTGGACGTAGCATTGACTGATTTTTTTTGGACTATTGATTTTTTTGGAGAGAAGTAGAACTCGTAGGATCCATTATAGAATCGCAACGTGGTAAAATCTTAATTATTGGTGTATCAAATCAAAATTTGGAAATTTTATTGTGAAAACTCTCTTAAAAATTTCACACCATTTTCTCTTGACTTGGTATGATTCTAAAAAGAACGTATCCCTTAGTATACTTCCAAGTATAACTTGGTATAAAATGATTTCATTACCTTACCGTGATAAAATTATCTCCTTAGATTCTACAAGTATGACTTGGTATAATTTCCAATGGCTTATAATCTTAGTTTTGATATATTCAATGGTTATAATTTTAGTACGTGCCAATAGTTATAATTTTAGTACGTCATAAAATTATCTCCTTAGATTGCATTAGCTACACCGCGAAGAACGTGAGGGAAGAGCTACAAGACGCGCAGCATGATTTCATCCGAGCCTCGGTCGGGGTCAGCAACAAAGGCAAAGTACTGGTACCAAAGATGCTGCACTGCTTTGCTAAAAGCTCCAAGGACGACTACGACTTGGCGGTATGAATATCACGCTACCTTCCGCCTCAGCAGGCCGCCTTCGTGGAGCAATGCGTTTCGCAGAGGCGACAGTCGGTCCCCAGCTCTAGCAACTGCGGGACCCTCCCGTTTGATTCTCGCTTCCGGTACCTCTTCTTGCCTGACAAAATGTCGATCTGATCGGAAAACTCGGGTTATAGGCACGATCATGGTCCTGGAAAATGTAAATGTCACACCTTGTAGATCAATTTATAATCATGTTGTGCCTGTATATTATGTAAGTAGGTAGTACAAGATCTAGCTAATGCAATCCGTTTATTTTGTTTTTGTGGTCTTCTAGATAAAATTTTCAAAGGACTGCTTATTGTTTTTCTTTTTGATTGGTAGGGACTGCTTGTTGATTTAATTACTAGTCCGAACCTATTTAGAAAATATATGTTTCTCAATGTTGTATGTAACATTCTGAAATTGAAATTCAACCAGCTCTCATAGAGTGCGATGTACTATTTTTTACATTCTGAAAATTTCTTTTGAAATTGTTAGTTCACTTGAATTTGTTTTTCATAGACATTTTTAGTTTTTACCATCCCTAAGCTCATTCCAACACATTGATTTTCTTGTTCATATTAAACTGGAATGTTGCTTGAATTTTGTCCCTCCTAATTTCTTGTGGGTATAGTGTTTTTTTTCCTGGCATTGTATTTTTTTTAATCATCCGATATTCAAACATATAACCAAAGAGTTCCGATTTTATGGGTCCGGTCTTATAAAAAAGAACAGTAATGATTTTTTCATTTTATGGGTTCGGTCTTATAAAAAAGGCCAGAAATGATTCGGACCAAATCACAATTCTAAATTTTGCATTGTGAGTTTAATGCTAGTTTAGCTTATTAATTTTTGCAATTTCCATTTTGGTTATGTTCAAGGAAATTTATGTCCATGTATTCTTCTGGATCATTAGGAATATCTTTTTCTTTATCTTTTGCACCAACTTCCCTATTCTAGTCAATAATGTTGAAGAAAATCAATTATAATCAAGAAAGTGAAATACTTGAAGAGGATGAAGATCGTGAGCAACCAGAGAGAATTACAACACGACCCGAGAAGAGAATACGGGTTGACACGCGGATTCCCGGGTGATATATACGGAATAAGTTGAGCTGATGTAATCATTAAGTGGACGAATGATAGCTTAGCATGTGTACAGCATTTGTATAAATAGGGAACTTGTGTACAGAAGAAAAGGAATGAAAAAGGGATTAATTCTTTTCCCACCAAAATACCTTTCTCTCTCCTCTCAACCGTCAGTTAGAAACTTCCTTTTCTTCACAAATTAACTGCCATTGTTAGAGCTCCTAGGTGAGCTTAGTTCACTTTTCTGCGTTTAACATGGTATCAGAGCTTAGACGTAGTTAGTCTAACAACGATTGACATATCGAAAACCTAAATCCTTTCATAAAATCTCAAAAAGGCTTCGATTAGGGTAATGGCGACTCAGCGTACAGTTGGAGCTGGAGGTCTACCTGGATTATGAAGTCAATCGGAGAATCCATTATTCTATCTCCATCCTAGCGAGAATCCGGCTCTAATTCTGGTAACTCCTCCTCTTAATGCTACTAATTACTTTAGTTGGAGCCGCGCGATGAAGCGAGCTTTAAGATCAAAGAAGAAGTGGCCTATGGTAGATGGATCTGTGAGAATCCCTGAGTTAGATGATCCTACTTATGATGATTGGGAAGGCTGTAATAGTATGGTGTTAAGTTGGTTGGTAGGATTAATGGAACCTGGTATTACGAGTAGTGTGAGCTATTTGGAAACCGCTTATGAAGTTTGGCAGGATTTACGTGGTCGTTTTGGTCGTGGAGATTCTATGAAGATAGCTAGGTTGAAGATGGCTCTGTGTTCTTTGAAACAGGGTGCTCTTACTGTAACTGACTATTTCACATCTTTTAGAACTCTTTGGGATGATTATTGTGAATTTTGTTTGCCGATGTGTGGATGTCGAAAAAGGATCAAGAGATTGTGATTCAGTAAGGACATCTCATTTATATCAGGAAAATGATCAGCTGATTCATTTTTTGATTGGATTGAATGAAAATTATAGCACCATTACTTCTCAGATTATGTTAATGGACCCATTGCCAGATGTGAGCAGAGCTTTGTTTCTTGCTCTTCAGCATGAGCAGCAACTTCTGAATACACCTTCATCTATGGTGAACTTGGCTTCTGCTGTAGCCAATGATGTTAAAGTAGTAAATGCTGCACACTCTGAAGGTGCAAGGAGAAATTGGAATGGGAATAAGAAATTAGCTATGTGTACTTACTGATGGTAAAGATGGGCATACTATCGAGAAGTGCTATCGGAAGCATGGATTTCCTCCAAATTTTAAGTTCACCAATAACACTCCTACTGCTGGCTCCAGGTTCACTACGGGTTCTAATTCTGGATATAATGATGAATTTCGCTCAAGGCCTTCATTCTCTGGTTATAATAATCAACATGTACATTCTGCTCATCAGGCTTCTACAGAAAGTGTGACTGATATGAATTCTGGTTTTGCAAGATTGGGGCTGACACAAGAGCAGTACTCTGGTCTTATTGCGTTGATCCAACACTCTACTTCACCTACTAGGGACACCATTTCCCAGGTCCCATCACAGAGCATTGTTCCTCCAGTTAATATAGTCGAGTCTTCCACACCTATTACTGGTAATTCTCTTTACACTTTCACACTTCATAGAGCCTGTACTGTTAAGTCTTCTGCACATACTTAGATTTTAGATTCAGGGGCATCTGATCATATAGCTTGTTCTTTAGAGTATTTCATAGCTTCTCATCCTATTAGTGATGTGGTTATCACATTGCCGAACAACCAGAAAGCAGTTGCTACACATCGTGGTACTGTCAAGCTCTTAGCAGACATTTTCTTGTTCGATGTTCTGCTTGTGTTGTCCTTTTCCTTCAATTTTCTGTCCGTTAGCAAGTTGACCATGTATCTTCCTTTCTAACTTTGTTTTAAAGCCAATGTTTGTTTGATCCAGGACCTAATCAATTCGAGAGTGATTGGTAGTGCTCTAGAGTCTCATGGCCTTTACCTTTTAGACCTTACTTTCTAGCCTACATCTACTCCACATACATCAGCCTCTTCTGTAGATGCCACTATTTTTAGACCAGCTCATCCGAACATATGGCATTGTCGCCTTGGACATATACCTTATGGAAAGTTGACTTTGATTCATCAGTTAGATTCCAATGTAGTTGCACAAACTATAGATCATTGTGACATTTGCCATTATGCCAAACATAAACGTTTACCCTTTTCCATTAGTAACTCTCTTGCTGAGAAACCTTTCTCTTTAATACACATTGATATTTGGGGCAAATATTCCTTACCTAGTTATGATGGATATCATTATTTTCTTATCATCGTAGATGATCATACTCGTTTTACCTGGGTTTACTTGATGGCTGATAAAACCAGTGTGAGAAACTTAGTGCGAGATTTTTGTGTTCAAGTTGAAACCCAGTTCACCACTAAAGTTCAAAAGATATGGTCTGATCAGGGATCCAAATTCTATATGAGAGATTTCTTTACCACCATAGGGATTATCCATAAAAAAAATTGTGTCTACACCCCTCAACAAAATAGGAGGGTTGAGAGAAAACACCAAACTTTACTTAATGTGGCTCGCTCTCTACTTTTCCAAGCAAGTTTACTAACCAGTTTTTGGAGTGATGCCGTAGCCTATGCAGCTTACCTCTTGAACCAAATTCCCTCTAGGATTCTTCATAACAAAACTCCTTATGAACTGTTATACCACAAACCACCTCAATATTCCCATCTTCGTGTGTTTGGTTACCTCAGTTACGCAGCCGTACCACTTCCTCATCGCACTAAATTTAAACATCATGCCAAACAATACCTTCATCTAGGCATACCTACTGGGGTTAAGGGGTATAAACTTTATGATCTTGATAATCATTCCACTATCGTTTCCCGGGATGTTGTATTCTATGAACGTGTATATCCTTTTCAAACCAATTCTAGTCATCCCGACAGTCATTTTCAACCCTTCTATGACCCTACTTTTGTTCAGACACTTCCCTATGACCACTCTCCCTTTACCTTACCGCCACCACACATCCATCCAACTTCCCCAACTCCAGCTCCTCCTTCTCCAACTTCTTCCCCACTCCCACATCTGCCCTCTGCCTCTTCCCCTGCTCCTTCAGTTCGCAGGTCCACTCGTCCCAAATGATTACCTCAATACCTCCATTCCTATGAACATACTCTGACTACAGTGCACTCGATTGATCACTCTCCAGCACAAGTTTCTTCCCATCATACTTGTACTGCTTCCTCTCCTTCTATTCCTTTTCCACTACAATCTTTTTTTACTTTTAGTCATCTTAGTCCACCATATCGTGCTTTTACTTGCTATGTTCTTACACATTTTGAGTCACGTTCATATGCAGAGGCGGTGAAACAACAGTGTTGGGTTGATGCAATGCGGTTTGAGTTACTTGCTCTGGCACAAAATTAGACTTGGACTCTTACATGGTTGCCTCCTGGGAAGCGTGTTATTGGTAATAAATGGGTTTATAAGGTAAAACATCGAGCTGATGGCAGTGTTGAACACTACAAGGCGCGGCTTGTTGTGCAGGGTTTTACGCAGTCTCTTGGGATCGATTATTTTGAAACGTTCAACCCTATAGCCAAGATGACCACTGTCTGTGTTCTTATTGCTGTGGCTGTTCAACGTGGTTGGCTTTTACATCAGCTTGATGTGAATAATGCATTTCTTTATGGCGATATGCATGAGGAGGTCTATATGCAAGTTCCTTCTGATTTGGACCTTGAGGAGGGGGATCGAGGTAAAGTGTGCAAGTTGCAGCGTTCTCTTTATGGCTTGAAACAAGCAAGTAGACAGTGGCATGCAAAGCTCCATTCTATCTTGCTTGCGTTTGGTTTCTGGTAGTCCCCAAATGATCATTCCTTGTTCACTAAGTGTGATGGTCAGTCTTTCGTTGCTCTCTTGGTGTATGTGGATGATATCATATTGGTAGGGACATCAGAAGCTGTGATATCCGCGACTAAATCACATCTGGAGAAGACGTTGAAACTTAAGGATCTTGGGAAGCTGTAATATTTTCTTGGTTTAGAATTAGCATGAAACAATGACGGGATACATTTGTGCCAAAAGAAATATACATTAGAAATCTTAAAGGATGTTGGCTACCTTGGATGTAAGTCAAGGGAATCACCAGTAGATATGAGTCTTCTACTGAAAGCAGAGAAAGGGATATTGTTAGATACTCTGGCATATGATGCAGAAGGCAAGCCTGTGTATAAAGAGACAATTGATGGCAATCAGTTGATAGAGGATTCAAATTTGTATCGGAGGATTGTGGGGAAGCTATTGTACTTGGCCATTACACGTCCCAACATTGGCTTCATTGTGCAACAGCTGAGCCAATACTTGAGTAAGCTAACTGATTTGCATCTTAAGGCAGCCTATAATGTTCTTAAATACATCAAAAAGTCACCAGGTTTGGGACTTTATTATCCAGTAATATCAGATGGCAAGGTCAAAGCATATGCAGACAGCAGCTATGGATCTTGCGCGGATACACGAAGAGGTGTAACTGGTTTCTGCGTGTATATTGGAAACTCTCTGGTGTCTTGGAAAGCAAAGAAGCAAGCGATGATTTCTTGTTCATCCTCAGAAGCCGAGTATCGCGCACTTGCAACGGTAACCCGAGAAGTGCAATGGATTTTCTATTTGCTAGACGATTTGGGCAGCAGGTGCGAAGTTCCAGCACTGGTGTTCTGTGATAGTAAATCAGCAATTCACATAGCTGAAAATCAGGTGTTTCACGAACGAACGAAACATATAGAGATTGATTGCCATGTAGTTCGTGAAAAGGTGCAATCCGGACTCCTCAAGCTCTTACACGTGAAGACTGATTTTCAGCTGGCTGATGTACTAACGAAAGGGTTGTCCGTTAAAAGATTTAAGTTCTTGGTTAGTAAGTTGGGACTCCTAGATATTCATAGTCCAACTTACAAGGGGGTGTTGAAGGAAATCAATTATAATCAAGAAAGTGAAATACTTGAAGAGGATGAAGATCGTGAGCAACCAGAGAGAATTACAACACGACCCGAGAAGAGAATACGGGTTGACATGCGGGTTCCCGGGTGATATATACGGAATAAGTTAAGCTGATGTAATCATTAAGTGGACGAATGATAGCTTAGCACGTGTACAGCATTTGTATAAATAGGGAACTTGTGTACAGAAGAAAAGGAATGAAAAAGGGATTAATTCTTTTCCCACCAAAATACCTTTCTCTCTCCTCTCAACCGTCAATTAGAAACTTTCTTTTCTTCACAAATTAACCGCTATTGTTAGAACTCCTAGATGAGCTTAGTTCACTTAGTTCACTTTTCTGCGTTTAACAAATAATCCCCTAAAAAAATCTAGGGAATAACAACCGCAAAATCATATTTAGGTGCCATATTGATTCCAACGGGAACATATTTACCTACTAAACACGGATGCCCAAAATAACCGTGATTCAAATCTAGAAGACATAACAAATTTTATTTAAAAACGAATATTTACAATGAAGCTGTGTGAAGTAGGTGGTCCAATGATGTCGAAATTAAAACTATGGACACTTTTAGCTTACTTTTGTATCATGATTTCCCAGCTTAGGAAGAGTCACTTTACATTTCAAAAAAGTGTATGGTCCAGTAAGGAAAATTGAAAGCGACAATATCGATCTTTTAGACTTGAAGAAAGTGAATTGGGAAATTTTTACCATGTCACGTAAAGATAGATGCATTTCTCCCAATTTTTTTCTAAATAAGAAACAAAAGTTACTAAATTATGTTATTAGAATATATAAAAAATGTTCACCCAATGCGGTGCATTTAGTACATGTACAACAAATGTTTTCGGTATTTGATTTTTAGACACAAGTATAATCTGATATATTGCACATATGAGATTTCAACACGTCCTAGGTGTTTAAAAAGTGCTCATCCAATATTTTTTGTCTGTTAATTTAAATATTATTTATTATACATATTTTAATTAACTGTACGTTTTTATTAAAAGAACACCAAATTTGACCAAGTGATCGTGGTAGCTCAACTACCACAGAGCAATCGATAGTAACTAAGAATGGGGTACGTGTGACTTGTACTCCGATGCCGACAGTGGGCTGTCGGATAGAGAACCTACTTATTTCCCCTTTATAAATTTTTTTTAAGGTGTGGACTAGCTTCAGTTGAGTAATAATATAACCCCTAGTCACCCGAATTATTAATGAGGCTGAGATACTCATAAGTCAACGGCCTAAAAATCTTGGCAGCCTCAGCCTCAAGCATCTCCAGCTGCTTCCTAGGCAGGTGCATGTAGACCACCCAGTCGCCGGAGCCGACGGCTGGACTCGGCAGCGGCATGACGTAGCCCGCATTGCCGCCCCACGGGAAGTGGTACGATCCGAAGAAGGGTGATCCCCAACCGAAGTCAATCTTGTCAACAGGAAACCTTTGCCCGGATGACACTACAAAAGCTGGTCCCTCCTCACTACCACCACGCAAATATATCATAGCCACGGCACTCTCTGGTCTATGAGCCTCAACCCAATCAATCATC
>SOPF01020936.1:0-11213 GCA_012979155.1 Hypericum perforatum
AAGAAAATCCAAAAGATTCTCTGGTTCACCATCTTTCTCCATCCCGGATTTTTCTCTGTGTTCATCAATAATACTCTGAAGCACAACTTCCGCTTCTCTATGAAGCTTCGTGACTTTGGATTTGAGCCCCGTAATTGCAGGAAGAAACCCAATGGACGGGAAGAAATCCGCCACACTGAACCCTCCCGTTGCCTCCGCTACCTTCTGCACCACGGGAGCGAACACCGCGTTTCGCTCCTTGGACGTCTCCCCAAACGAAGCCCTAGACGTGATACTGCTCGTAAGAGCGAGTAGCACGCCGTTGATATCCACAGTCGAGCGCTGGGAAGAAGCAACACGAAGGGTTTGGACCATAAAGGACGCCTCCTCTTCCCTTATATGCCTAAAGGATTGGACCCTTTTAGTGCTTAGCAAGTCTATGACGCATATTTTTCTCAACCATCTCCAGTAGTCTCCGTAGGGTGCAAACGCGATGTCCCTGTAGTTGTAGGTAGTGATTTTTATCGAGAAGTAGTTTGGCCGGCCGGCGAACTCCAAGCCGTGGTTCTTCATCACTTCCATGGCGGCCTCCGGAGAGGAGACGATGAGGTGGGGGACTTGCCCTAGTTGGAGATGCATCATGGGTCCGTACTTCTTGGACATGTCGGCCAGGTGGCGATGTGGGGAGGAGCTTATTATTTGGTGGATGTTCCCTATAATTGGTAGCTTCCATGGCCCTGGAGGTAGCTTTTTGTTGGGTTTGGATTTCTTGTAAGATATTATAATTGTTATGAAAATAATTAGGAATATGGTTAGATCTGGAACAGAAGGGGTGAAGGAGGAAGAGAGTGGTTGATCCATGAGAAGGGATTAAAGATTATTTCTCTTCTTCTTGGGAATGAGAATATAAATAAAAAAGGCCTGTTGTTTAAGGGTGCTTCAACGCCATTATATTAATATGAAAGAAACCTAGCATTACTGATTGCAGTTTATTATTTGTGGGTCAGATGGAAACTAATTATAGGTATTTAATTAAATTCTCATTTTTTGTAGAATTTCACTTGGAAAAAAAAATACAAAGTCAGTATAAAATTCTTTGAGACATATTCACATAAAGCTCAATTAAAAAACAGAGCGGAACTGTTATAACTTCTTATATTTTCCTAGTTGATATCTATAGGTTATTTTAAGAACCAACTAGCACTTATCGACATATAAAATAGTTATTTTAATTTAATAAATAGTTTATAAAATTTGAATGACTGATAATATAAATGTGTTGAATATTTATTGTAAAAAATTTATCGAGACCAAAAGGGAATGGAAAAACTGTCTTTTTTATGTCTTGGCTTTACAGCTTGTTAGGTTTGAGACGAGGTGGATTGGAAAGAAGGAGAATTTCTTTTAAGGTTGGAAAGAAACATGAAACGTGAGACAATGAGATTTTTGTTAGTTAGAAAGAAAAAAATGTTGAGTTAAAATGACAACCTATGCATTTTTTTAGAATGGGAAATACAAATCTAAGATGATGGATTAAAACATTTTTGGGCCGAGACCAAAAAGGAACGGAAATGGGCTTTGTTTATGTCTTGTAGTAAATGGGCTTTACAGACTGATAGTTTTCTTGCCTATAATATTTATGTAAATATTTTACTAAAATAAAAATATCTTGTCTGACCAGTAATTTGATCAATTGGATAGGACCACCTGAAAAATGGACAAAATCTCGATCCTACTGAAATTTGGGATTTTAATTATGTAAATATGAATGGAATAATATTTTTACATTGAAATAGTTTGATGTGGTCCCATTTTTGTAAACAAATTTGGACGGTCCCTTCTTCAGAATAATAAAATCATTTACTTTGATGCAATATATTCACGTGATGCGTCGTCAGTAGACAACACATAATATAAAAACAAACACATAATATGAAAACAAGGAACGTAATCTCACCGGCGGATACCGAAGTACTAGCAATACATTAAATATAAAACAAAACCAGGAGCAAGTTGATTCCCTTTCTTTTGCGCCATATTTTATTTTATAGAAAAAAGTACACTTAAGTACCCTGTGGTTTCAGCGTTTCGTCACTTGGGTACCTTGTGCTTTTTGGACCGTAGAACCGGTCCAAGTTATGAAAATTTTCATCACGGACCGGTCCCGATCTCTAGCCCGCATCTTTTTGACAAAACGACGTCGTTTCGTGTCTTAGGTGGCATTCTACGTGTTTTGTGTCAAATGTCTATTTTAGTACTTTATATTTAAATAATTTAAAAAAGCTCTCTTCTTCCTCCTCTCTCCCCCTTTTCTTTTAAAACCCAATATTAAAAAACCAAGGTGCCTCCTCTGCTTCGCTACTGTTTTGAGCCACCCCATGTCTATTGAATAAAGTACTAAATCCTTCAAACAAAAAGCACAATAGTTGTGAATTGAATAAATCCCAATTGTAATTAACCCAAAACAAAATCAACCCCAATTTGTCCATGAACAGCACAAATGATAATGACCCGCTTCCGGGGAAGCTCCACGAGCTCAAGGTTAAAGATGAGAAGACACTTCTCTTTGGCGAGAAGCCCGTCCGTGTCTTCGGCTTTAAGTATCCACTTTGCCTCTCCTTGATTCCCTCTCTCTGGCCGGACTCCATTAATCCCTCGGTAACCCTCCATGCTCCTAGCCTCAACCCACACCTCTTCCTCGTCTCCCCCAACCATAACCTTAATACCAACACCCTCACTCTCCTCCACCACCTCTGCCTCCTTGGGCCTCTCTCCCAGGCGTTAGTGGGGATGGAGAAGTCGTCAATCCCGGTAAGACCCAGGCTCTAACAAACCCGGTCAAACTCGCCCTCATTGGTCCCCTCGATACAGAAGCTAGTCCAGTTCCCTGACGAGTAAATGACAAGGTCGATGTGGCCACCTCGTCAGAGAGTGGTCCCCCGACCGGGACGGCATCGTCTTGGGCTGCTTCTTTGCTTTGGCCATCGAGTTTAGGGGTTGGCAATTTGAAGATTAGGAGGCTGGAGAAGAGGAAGGCGAGAGGAAGGTTGTGAAAAGAGAGAGAAGGAGAAGATGGGGTTTAAAAAAATTAAAAACTAATTATGTACTAATTTGGTAATTAGCCACTGCCACGTTATTTCCGTTTAGTGCTCCACATCAGCGACAAAACGACGTCGTTTTATAAAAAACACGTAGACCGGAGATCGGGACCAGTCCGTGATAGAAATTTTCATATGTTGGACATGTTCTACGGTCCAAAAAGCACAAGGTACCCAAGTGAGAATCGGTGAAACCACAGGGTATTTTTTGTACTTTTCCCTATTTTATATCAATAATTTATAAGTCTGGATTTTTTTTAAAATTTCCCTGCGTGTACGTCATTAGTCTTAATGACATTCCGCAAGTATCAACTTGGTAATGAATATTTTGAGAGCTTTTAAAAAATAATAAAAAGTGAGTGTGGTCTTTATAAATCCTTTTTATTTACTTTCTTTTTGTATTTTCCTGAGACGCCTCGAGTCGGCAACCGATAAAAATTAGACAATAGCCTTTTTTTTAATTTTTCCCTCACGTCATAGGGTGCACAAGACCTGAACAATATCTTTTTTTAAGGGTGACCTGAATAATATCTTTATGAAGATTTAAGAGGTCGTCCCGTCTCTCGTCATTGTCAATGATGTTTCAAATAACTGAGAGTCCTCTGTCAGATCCGATCCCTTGGTTATCTACATCCTCATCCACGAGTTTCATTGCCTTGGCTTCTATTCTATAGTAGTATTTGTTTTTTTTTTCCTTTCAAGTAGAGATATATCAAGCTCGGTGTTATGTACAACTATGCAAAACGATGTAAAATTTCTTGCAGTAAACATAGAGAGAACACCAGCGATCTATGTTCAACCCGAAACAAAAGTGTCATGACGAGAGGTCAACTAAAACTAAATCTAGAACTAAGAAGATAGATTCCGAGACAATAGCCCAACAAGAAATTGTTGATCAAATCAAACTCTCGCACACACCAAAAATCAGAAACGAAAAGTTAAAGATGTCCAATAGAAATCTTACCCGAGAGCACCCAAGACTCCACGAAACCAACAAAGGGCTAGGTCATGATGTTCTGCATCACTATTAGTAAATCTTAACTGCATAAAAGTCTCTAAAACCGGCTCAATTATGCCATTCCATGGTGCTCAGATGATAAAAAGAAACCCTCTGTTTATTGTCTTTTGTAAAGTTGGATGTAATTTCTTGCGTATCATTGAAAAGTTGAACTAGTTTTTGCCATGGTGTGAAGTTACTCTGTCTGTAGGTGTGGCCAACTACAAAGAAGATCAGTTATGGTTGTTCGTACGACGACATCAAAATTTTCAATGTTGTTTGTCTTTAAGACAATAAAATATTGGCCGGTCCCATCTTCAGAATGATAAAATCATTCACTTTGATGCATTATATTCACGTGATGCGTCGTCAGTAGACAACATATAATATAAAAACAAGGAACGTAATTCCACCGGAGGATACCAAAGTCTTCGAAATACATTAAATAAAAAAACTGTGGAGATGTTTTTTTCTAAAAAGGTATTATTGTTTATGGAACATTGTAAAAATAGTACTCAAAAAATTTTAATTGCTAAATTAGTTTTCACATGGAACACCAATATTTTTTTTTCTGTGACTTGGATCAAGTTACGGAATAATTACCCATGACTATCAAGTCACGGGAAAATTTTTCCGAAACTAAGTCACATAATTTTTTCCGTGACTTTTTTTTTTCAATTCATCTTCGTCTCCTCATCTCTAGTCATCAACGATGGATGCATCCTCGTCCTCCACCCACTCACCCGGCTCCGGCCAAGCATAGACCAGCCCTTCTCTCACTGCGAATTGACTGACTGTCTGCCAGGTCTTCCCCTATTCCCCATGACGCTCTCCGCCCCACCCCCGCGACAATTTCAATTCAATCCCTGGTCCCCGACAGTTACTTAACCAATTTAAATCAATTAGGTTCATAGACAGTTACCGAGACTATCTATATATCCAACTCCTATCTCATCATCTGGATAAGTCACATCAGAAACTCTTAGTGATCTTATTTAATTGTATTATTGTCATCTTGTCTTTCTTTCTTTTAGGAGGAGTATTACAAATCGATGAAGAAAAGTTGACAAAACCGGAAGTTTATTATGATCAAATACAATAACATTTTTATAGAAAGAACAATACTACAATTGAAATATTGCAACATATTCCTACGACAAAACAACTGAAAATTAATTATACTTAGTTTGGCATTTCTAAACCCCCCTTCTTCCATGGAATGGGCTTCAAGTGCAAAGGGACTCTTCTTCCGGTACTAAGACCGAAAGATTCAGACATATCCAAACTCCCTGTCTCCACGCCATCAGGAAGCTCCCAGTCAAAATGGTAAAGCATATTGGCCAGAGCAAGCTCAACGTTAATCATGCCGAATCCCATACCAATACACATCCTTCTTCCGGAACCGAAGGGGATGAACTGAAAGTTCGTTCCCTTGTAATCCAAGTCGTTCTCAACGAACCTATCCGGACGAAACCTTTCGGGTTCGGTCCAATATTTCGGGTCTCTTCCGATGGCCCACGCATTGACGAGAACAGTCGTGCCCGCTGGTATCTCGTATCCATTTACGTTGACATCCTTACGAACTTCTCGTGGAAGTAGAAAAGGGAAAGGAGGATGTAACCTTAGAGCTTCTTTGAGGACTGCGTCGAAGTACTTCAATGTGTGGAGTTTAGTTTCGTCCACCTTGTCTTGAAAAGCTTCCCTTATTTCGGTTTGTACCTTTTTCATGATTTTTGGGTAAATCATTAACTCTGACATCACCCACTCGACGGTCGTGCTTGAGGTTTCAATTCCCGCAGTGAAGATATCCTGAGAAATTTTGCGAGTTACAAGAAACGAAGAGGATGAACAGTGTAAGAATACGTAAACACTTTGTTGATTAATAAACTGATTAGTCCATTAATATTTTATAAATTGAATTATCTAAAAAATTTCAATTTCTAGTTTAGTCGATCCCCATCAGGTTGAATCGTTGGTCAGACCAATACTTTTCTTTTTTTGAGCAGACCAATACTTTTCTTTGAATACTAATATATCAAGCAAAACAAATTTAATTTAATAAAGTTTAAAAAACATAAAGATGATGATATATTTTTTTGTTTGACATATTATCTAGAATTAATAAAAGATCATTTTATTGTGAACCAAAGACAAATACATATTTTGAGTGTGAAAACTCGTGTTAGTTCTAAATTAAATCAGAAAACATAAATAATAAACAATAAGTTTTCTTGTTCCTGGGAACAAAGAGATCTCACTGAGCGTTTGTACTGATTTTTAGCGCCTGAACCACTCTCCGATTAAAAAATATAAGCAGGAAAATTAGTCTCACATAATGGTTTCAACCGATTGGATTAATGGTTGAACCATACTTTTTTAAATAATGCAAAAGAGTAATAGTACCATAGATACTATTACAATGTTCTATCATTGTTTAAAAACTATGTCTGATAGTATTGATCTAGGAGGGTATTGCGATGATATATAATTTGACAAAAATATTCTTTTTTTCGAACTTTATCCGTAATAATAAGGCTAAGGAACACTAATAATAGTAATAGCAATAAATTAAGAGATGCTTGTAAGAGAATACGTACGAAGATAATTGCTTTGATGTGTTCCGTGGTCAACGGAAACTCGAGCCGGTCCCCGCCATTTTCTTGAAGATCCAAAAGAAAATCCAAAAGATTTTCTGGTTCACCATCTTTCGCCGCTCCCGCTTTACCTCTGTTAGCTCTATGTTCATCAGTGATACTCTGAAGAACGCCGTCCACTTCTTTATAGAGCTTCGAGATCTTAGATTTAAGCCCAGTAATTGCAGGAAGAAACCAAATGGAAGGGAAGAAATCCGTAATAGTAAACCCTCCAAACGCCTCAGTAATCTTCTTCACCATTGGCCCGTACGCAGCGTTTCGCTCCTTGGACGACCTCCCGAACGAAGCCCTCGCCGTGATACTACTCGTGAGAGCGAACATCACTTCCTTTATATCCACCACCATGTTCCCGGAAGCGATTCGAATCGATTCGACCATGGAGGAGACCTCTTCGTCCCTCATGCACCGAAAGGATTGCACCCTTTTCGTGCTGAGCAAGTCAACGACGCATATCTTCCTCAGCCATCTCCAGTAGTCCCCGTAGGCACCGAAGGCGATGTCCTTGCAGTTGTAGGTTATGGTCGACGTGGCGAAGGAGCTCGGCCGGCCTGCAAACTCCAGGTCGTGGATCTTCATGACTTCCATGGCGGCCTCAGGAGAGGAGACGATGAGGTGGGGGACTTGCCCTAGTTGGAGGTGCATCATGGATCCGTACTTCTTGGCCCTGTCGGCAAGTTGGTGATGTGGGCATGAGGAGCTGATCATTTGGTGTATGTTCCCTACGATGGGTAGCTTCCATGGCCCTGGAGGTAGTTTCTTGTTAGGTTTGGATTTCTTGTAAGAGATTATGAATGTTGTTATTGGAAAGACGAAGATTATGGTTAGAAGAGATGGGGAGAAGGTGGAGGAGGAAGAGAATAGTTGATCCATGAGTAGAGATTGTCCTGAGGTTCTTGAAGTATTCGAGTTTGTATATATGCATTATGATATGTAGCATGCAGAGATGGGTTGTTTTTGGGACAAGTGTCAAATTATTAATTACGGATCAGAGAAAACGAATCTTGTTGAAGTTGCCGAATCGTTAGAAATTATTATATTTTTCAAATTGGATAATATTATTATGCAGAGATGAGTGTAGTTTTTTGGAATTAAAGGTTAAAGAATTTTTTTCAAATCATTTTTATTTTATTTTATTGGATTTTCCTGATACGCCTCCAGTCGGTAATGACAATGAGGCCCCCTTTTCCCAGAAAAAGACAATTACTATTTCTGAAAATAGTAATAAAATTATATTTTTCAAACTTCGAATGCTGTTGGTCTTACCTTGCCGTACTTATGAGTCATCAGTGGCACTATATGAGTTTGGCATTATAAGTAATTAAACAATAGGGAGTAATTTTATTTTTTTGGAGTTCAACATGGTAGCAAAGTTTGGGTGATTTAATGTTCAGTGGAAAGTGAGGCTGTATGGCCCCGTATAAACTTTTCCCTTTCCTGATATAATAGTCTTAAAATTTGATATGAGATTTATATGGACGTTTATAATCTAATCTAACTCAAACCAAATATTTAAACATTAGTCGGTTCCGAATAAAAATTCAATTGATAAAAAATTTGTTTTCTCTTAACTAAAACATAAATAATAAAAGATACATCCGGTATAAGTGAAGACACTCGTATTCAATATGAAAATGTGATAAATTCCATAATACTACAACTGTGGTTGCCTGATTAACAAGCAAATAAATTTATAACTGTCAAATTCGTGCACATCAACACTGTGGCTTGATCCAATCGAGCCGAATTAACTAAATTTACTTTGTATTCGGTGACAGGTAGCAACCATAAGAAATCACTTATTAAAACAGAAAACTAAGAAACTGGAAAATAAAAATGATAAGTAACAATAAACACAAAACAAATTTGTTATAGAAAGAGCCAAGTGACCTTTGATCTAGCGACATAAGAATAGGAAAGGGTTTAAGAAATCCAGAATTCAATTCTTGACTAGGGATGGCAGAAATGCCCATACCCTGCGGGTCGGACCCTACCCTTACTTCGTGGGTCGAGGGTCTGTTGACTTTGACTGGGTCTAGGGTAGGGTATGGGTATGAGTCTATATTTAAAGGTAGGGTCGAGGGTAGGGTATGAATCTATGAATTTTTACCCTACTCTTACCATTTTACCCTAATTTAGACGTTACCCCTAACTAAAACCTAACTAAATGATAATTAAACTCTAATTAGACTTATTATTATTATTTTTATTTATAAAATATAATATATTTCTTAAATATTTTGAAATATAATCTACGAAATTGACTTTTTTAATTATTTTTAGTGATCTATAAGATATTTCTTAATAAAATTTAATATATTCATTATGATTTAGTTAAATTTTATACTAAAAAATATATTGTATTTAATTCGAGGGTCGGACCCTGTAATACCCTATAGACCCTACGGACCCTAAGAGTAAGGGTATGGATCTAGTAATGAAAAATCTTAAGGGTCTAGGGTAGGGTATGAATCCGACTTTTTAAACTAGGGTATGGGTAGGGTCGTACCAATACCCTACCTGACCCTACCCATCGCCATCCCTATTCTTGACACATTGCAATAGAATAGGTATTAGAATAGGTATTAGAATAGGATCTAAAAAAATAAAAAATTTGTTATAGAAAGATACATCATCGAACATGTCGTCGTTGAGGATTCCTTGTAATTTCAGCTGCTAAGAAAAACAGTAATAATGTTTACAAAAACAAAACCAACCCGAGATTAGAT
This sequence comes from Hypericum perforatum, assembly GCA_012979155.1. NCBI lineage: Eukaryota > Viridiplantae > Streptophyta > Magnoliopsida > Malpighiales > Hypericaceae > Hypericum > Hypericum perforatum. Next base: position 9,455 of record SOPF01020936.1, read on the forward strand.
TTGTACCAAGTCGCGATCTTATCTGACCGCACCTCACAATGTTTTGAGTTTTCAGGTATTTTTAACCACATAATTTTCGTGGTGGGAACTCCACGGAATGGGTATCAACTTCAAAGGATTTTTTCTCGTGGTTGTAATACCATCGATTTCCGACATGTCCAAACTCTCCGGCTCCACACCACCAGGAAGCTCCCAGTCAAAATGGTAAAAGAAATTCGCCAAAGCAAACTCGATGCTCGTCATGCCAAACAACATTCCGACACACATCCTTCTTCCAGCACCGAAGGGAATCAACTCAAAGTGTGTCCCCTTGTAGTCAACGTCGCTCTCGAAGAACCTCTCCGGCGAGAACTTGTCGGGTTCCGTCCAGTATTTCTCGTCCCTCCCAATCGCCCACGCATTTACGAGAACCGCTGTTTCGGCTGGTATGTCGTATCCATTTACCGTCACATCCTCGCGAGCTTTTCTCGGAACTAGCAATGGAAAAGGCGGATGCAATCTCAGGGATTCCTTTAGAACTGCCTTGAAGTACTTCAACGTGTGAAGTTTTGTTTCGTCAACTTTATTCTTGTCCTGAAAAGTCTGCCTGAGCTCCGTTTGAACATGTTTCATCGCCGTTGGATTAGCCATCAACTCTGATATAACCCACTCCATGGTCGTGGTTGATGTCTCAATCCCCGCAGCGAAAATATCCTGAGATAATAAGGAAGAAAATGAAAATAAGTTTTTATGGTCCCAAGTTGTATTTTTAAATAAGTCATAAGATGCTTGAGTTATTTGAAAGCTCAAGTGAAGTTAATTTTCAGATAACTAATGGCATTCACGTACGAGTCGACATGATTAAAGTTTTTAGCTTTTATATTGTAGTGTAAATTATTATTTAATCAATTTATTATGATTTATTAGAAATTTTCCCATTTTTTATTATTAAATGTAATTTTTCAAATTTGTAAGATTGTTCATTTTAAAGAAAAGTTTACTATTCCGTAGAATATTTTGGGTTCATACTTGTTTTTGCTCCGGATACAATTTGCAAATAGAACTCATTTTTGTTCGTGTCTAACATCATACTGACATCACTCATCGGAAAAAGTTGGACAAAAGTTGTCATAAATAGTGGTTCGATTTATAGATGGTTAAATGACTATAAAAAGAGAAAAAAACAGTGATAATTTCTTTTCTAGTTCCAGTGAAGAAAAAGTTATTGTACACATGGCTGTATGTATATGTTTACGCGATCTGTAATTGTCGGGTCACATGTACAAAACATGTCCAACATCCTAGATTTTCAAACTAGATTCACAATCTAGATCATCCTTAGATCGATGGTTAAGATTAGTTGTAGACGCAATCTGTCATGTATGAGTACACGCGATCCTGACCGTCGGATCACATGTACAAAATAAGTTTGACATCCATATCTCAATTAGATGACACTCCAGATCTTTTCTATATCGACAATCTATATCTATTATACACACGATCCGACGGTCCAAATCTCGTGCACTTACACTCAGCTTTGCCGTGTGTACAATAACATTTTTGCTCGAGTGACCACTATAGTACATCTTATCCTTTTAAAACGTAAGGTCATCAAAATTAGTCTTTTTGAAAACTTAAAATAAAAAAATTGAGTAAGCCGCACTATTAAACCGAAATGAATTAAATAGGAAGTGTTATATGATATAATTGAGAGATTTACCCAAACAACGGCTTTGATGTGGTCCGTAGTCAACGGGAACTCGAGCCGGTCACCACC
>SOPF01020943.1:0-11373 GCA_012979155.1 Hypericum perforatum
GAGTGGGCCGAATTTGGAGGCAAAAATTTGGGCCCAAGATGAGTGCCTTGGCCAAATTCCGTGGCTGGAACTTGAAGAAGAAAGATGAGATTTGAGAAGACTTGAGACAAGTTAGATATTTGTTAGGAGTTAATTAGATAAAACTTAGCTTTAACTTTTAATTCCACTACCCTTCATAATTGTAAAAACTTGAAGATTGGCATTGAGAGCTTGGAGAAGAAAGAAGAACTTGAAGAACTCTTCATGAGCTTTCTTTCCTCTTAACTCTTTCAATATTTTCATGCTTGATTTACTTATGTTAAATAAAATGTTTAGTTTGTTATTAGCTATGTGTGAGTAGTCTTTTTGTGGGTTGGGTGCTTATATGATTTCTAAGTAGCTAATGATCTAAAGGGGGAAGTTTTAATGCTTAATATTGTGTTCTAATCAATAACCTTAATGCTTGATTGTGCTTGATCACCATAATCATGAATATGTTTGATTTAAATGTCCGAGAGGAATTGAGATTAAATGATCGATTGATTAGTTGATTAATGTTCTTATAATGAGAGATCTTATGAGAAGTTAGTTATCCAAAGGGTTATGCATATAATTGGTATTTGATATGACAAAATGAGTTTTTGGAGGCGAGAGCACATCTAATTCATTAAAATCGTATTGAGCAACAATTTAGACGAATTATTGCGAGAGCATGAATTTGTTGCCTTAGAAACACTCGGATCACAATTGAACTTTGTAACCCCCTTGTATCATTATGTTATTTGGATTGTTATAAGTACCTAGCCCATGTTTCTTAATTTGTTAGAATCGTTATAATTTGTAATCGTAACTTGTGCCTTTGATTGAAGTGCTTAAATCGTGACATGTGCTTTTGATTGAAGTGTATATTGTGTTAAGAAAATGGATTTTGTCTCTTGTAGTTAGGTGTCAATTAGTTACACTTAGAGTTAAGAATCGTCATTGCCAATATCCAAACCATAGTCCTAAACTAGTAATCAAGTCGAGTTAGCGGCCTATAACCAAGTCCTTGTGGGACGACATTCCCGTACTTATCTTTATTGCAAGGAAGGAGACACGTAGAAAACCTTCTCGTCAATTGGCACCGTTGCCGGGGATTTGAGGAATAGACGTTGAGTTTAGCTTGAAAACTTGGATTAGGACATTATTTTTCTTAGGTTACGTTGCGTTGCTTGGGTACAACGAGTGTTTGCATGCCCTTAACTCGATCCACAACCACTCCTCCTTTGTTTCTTGACGCGGACATAGCTAGGATAGAGAGGTTGTTACGACGAGAAAGAAGAGCTAAGGAAAGGATGGAGAATCCAGCTCAACAAAGGGATGAGGCACCAAGAGATAACTTAGAGGACGGAGCTCCACGACGATCTTTGATGGATTATTCTAAGCCTACTTCGAAAGGGGCAAGATCGGGAGTTCAGAACCCACCTATACAAGCCAATAATTTTGAGATTAAGCTGGCTGTGATTCAAATGCTCCAAAACTCGGTCCAATTCTTTGGTTTGCCGAGTGAGGATCAAAATGAACATATTTCAGATTTCTTGGAATTAGCCGATACCTTCAAGTATAATGGATTTTCAGAGGATGCTAAGTTGCTAAGATTATTTCCATTTACTTTGAGGGACAAGGCAAAGTTGTGGTACAAGCAGTTGGTAAAGACACCAATTGCTACTTGGGATGAGTTAGCGGATGCATTCCTAGAGAAGTATTTCCCCTTCTCAAAGACTAAGCAACTTGTTAAGGAGATTAATAACTTCCAACAATTTGAGAATGAGTCTTTGAGTGAAGCTTGGGATCGGTTCAAGGAATTGCAAAGGAGTTGTCCACACCATTGTTTATCAGAGGAGTCTTTACTCCAAACCTTTTACTATGGTCTTGAACCAACTACAATGGGGACGGTGGATTCAGCTTCTAATGGAAACTTCTTGAGGAAGGACAAGGATGAAGCCTACTATGTCCTTGAAGAATTGTCAATTACAAACCGTTTAAGGCAAAAGGATAGAGGAAAGCAACCAGTTAGAGATCAAAAAGGAATAATCAAACTTGGTTATGATGATAGTGTACAAGCTCAATTATCATTGTTGACGAAGAGAATGAATGAAATGAGCACAAGTAAAGTCAACACAGTTGAAACGTCAACAACTTGTGAGATTTGTGGCAATGTTGGCCATGAGATGGATCAATGTGCAATGATGAATCCACCGATGGAGCAGGCACATTATGTTAGTGGCCAAGGCCAAGGAGCGAATAGGATGGGAAATAACCCGTATTCTTCCACCTATAATCCTGGATGGAGGAATCATCCCAACTTTTCGTGGAAAGGAGGAAATAGTGCGGATAATATGGCACTTGTTCCTGATAAAGGACTTCCTCTACGTGTACCGCAAGGAGCACCACCTGGTTTTCAACCACGTGCTTACTTGACAGATCGAATGGGAGCTATGGAAGAGAAGTTTGAGAAAATGGATAAGTTTATGCAAGAAGTTGGTGGAGTTGTTAGCCAACAAGGACAGATCCTAAATGCTATAAATCAGCAAGGATCAAGGCAAAACAACTTGGAGCAAATTCTTAAGGGACAAGCTACTGCTATGCATAACATGGAAATGCAACTTGGAGAAATAGCAAAAGCAAGTTCCTACCGACAATCCGGTTCTCTTCCTAGTTCAACGGAAATGAATCCTCGAGGAAATGTGAATGCAATTTCCTTGAGAAGTGGAAAGAATTTAGCTTCTCAAGAAGTGAATGAGAAGGCTAAGGAGAGTGAAGTGGTGACTCTTGATAAAGATAAGGAAGAGAAAGAAGTGTTGAACGAGAAGGTTCCGCATGAAGAAGTAGTTGTGGAAGAAGAAATGTATGTGTCACCACCACCTTATATTCCTCCTCTACCCTATCCTCAAAGGGTCAAGAGGAAGAATGGGATGGACGATAAGTTTCTTCGATTTATGTCAAAAATGAAGAACGTCCAAATCAGTGTCTCTTTCTTAGAGATGCTTGATCAAGTTCCGCACTACACCAAATTTTTGAAGGAACTCATCACGAAAAAGCGAAAGTGGGACGATGGAGAGATGGTTGCACTTACTGCTAAGTGTAGCTCTCTAATCTCAAAGGCTCTCCCGACGAAGTTGCAAGATCCGGGGAGTTTTACTATCCCTTACTTTATCGGAGCTATTGAGTTTCCTAAGTGCCTATGTGATTTGGGGGCAAGCATTAATTTGATGCCTCTTTCTACATTCAAGAAACTAGGTTTGTGCGAGGTGAAGAATACTTCAATGCTTCTCCAATTGGCAGATCAAACCATTAAGAAGCCATTTGGTGTTGTCGAGGATGTCCTCGTGAAGATTGATAAATTCATCTTTCCGGTGGACTTTGTGGTGCTAGATTTTGTAGAGGATAAAAGTTGTCCTCTAATTCTTGGAAGACCTTTCCTCAACACTGCGCGTGCTTTGGTAGATGTTCACGATGGTAAATTGGTACTTCGGGCAGGGGAGGAGAAAGTAGAATTCACGATGACAAAGATCATGCGCCATCCTTTGGATGAAGGCACGTGCATGAAGATAGATGTTTTGGATGAGTGTATCCGTGAAGTGGAGAAGGAGATCCTCTCAAGCATTGAGGATGTTTATGATGATGTAATTCCCAAGGAAGAAGAGGGGAATTTAGAAGAGTTTGAGGAGGAAGTTGATAACAAAGTCATCATGCGAGAGATGGAACTTAATTTGAAATATCGGACTCCACCTTCTATAATCAAGGCTCCTCTTTTGGAGTTGAAAGAGTTACCCTCTCATTTGAGGTATGCTTTCTTGAAAGAAGAAAGGAGATTACCGATTATCATTTCCAACAAACTCTCAAAAGAGGAAGAGGATAAGGTGCTTAAGATTGTGAACAAGCGGATTAATGCCATGGCTTGGCAAATATCCGATATCAAAGGGATTAGTCCTAAGATAGTTATGCATCATATCCATATGGAAGAAGGAGCAAAGCCGAGGGTGGACCGACAAAGAAGGTTAAACCCAAACATGAAAGAAGTGGTGAAGAAGGAGGTGATTAAGCTCCTTGAGGCAGGAATCATTTATCCGATATCGGATAGCGAGTGGGTGAGCCCAATACATTGTGTCCCAAAGAAAGGAGGGATGACGGTTGTGATTAATAAAGAGGGTGAGCTCATTTCCACGAGAACAGTGACTAGATGGCGAGTATGTGTTGACTATCGGAAATTGAACGATGCAACACGCAAGGATCATTTTCCTCTCCCATTCATTGATCAGATGTTGGAGAGAATTGCTGGATATTCCCATTATTGTTTCCTTGATGGATATTCCGGTTATAACCAAATTGCGATTTACCCAAGGGATCAAGAGAAGACTTCCTTCACTTGTCCTTTTGGTATTTTTGCATATCGACGAATGCCGTTTGGACTTTGTTGTGCTCCAGCGACATTCCAACGATGCATGGAAGCAATATTCTGGGGAATGAATGAAAGGATTATGGAGATCTTTATGGACGATTTCTCGGTGTTTGGTGATTCATTTGATAATTGCTTGGAAAATCTGGATAGAGTTATGGAGAGATGTGAAGAAAAGAACCTTGTTCTCAATTGGGAGAAATGTCATTTCATGGTAGATGAGGGCATTGTTCTTGGACATAAGATATCCAAAGTTGGTATGGAAGTTGATAGAGCAAAGACGGAAGCCATAGAAAAGATGGCTGCACCAATTTCAGTTAGAGGAGTGAGAGCTTTTCTTGGACATGCGGGATTTTACCGACGATTTATCAAAGATTTCTCTCTTATAGCAAAGCCGCTTACTAACTTGCTAGTAAAGGAAGTACCTTTCAACTTTGATGAGCCTTGTCTTAAGGCATTTGCTTTGTTGAAGAAAGCTCTTGTCACAGCTCCGGTAATTTCATCTCCGGATTGGAATTTACCATTTGAGTTAATGTGTGACGCAAGTGACATTGCTTTAGGATGTGTGCTTGGTCAAAAGAAGGAAGGGAAGCTTCATGTGATTTACTATGCTAGTAGGGTGTTGGCGGGTGCCCAACTCAATTACACAACAACTGAGAAGGAGTTGTTAGCGGTGGTCTATGCTTGTGACAAATTTCGTCCATACCTACTTGGATCGAAGGTGATCATTTACACCGACCATGCTGCCTTGAAGTATTTGTTCTCGAAACAAGATGCAAAGCCTAGGCTTATGCGATGGATTTTATTACTACAAGAATTTGACTTGTCCATCAAGGATAAGAAAGGATCGGAGAATGTAGTAGCAGATCATCTATCTCGCATTGAGAAGAGTGATGGAATGGAGACACAAGGACGAATTCAAGAAGAGTTTCCGGATGAAACTTTGATGTCATTGAACAAGATGGATGTTCCTTGGTTTGCTGACATTGCCAACTACTTGGTAGGAGGAATTATTCCAAATGATTTGAGCTATCCTCAACGGAAAAAACTTCAATGGAATGCTCAATTCTACATTTGGGATGATCCTTATCTATTCAAGCGGTGCAATGATGGAGTGCTTAGACGGTGTATTGCCAATGATGAAGTAGGAAATGTCTTAGCACAATGTCATAACACCCCATATTCAGGTCACTATGGAGCAACGAGAACGGCATCAAGAGTCTTTGAATGTGGGTTTTATTGGCCCAATATTTTTAGAGATGCTAGGACATTTGTTGCTCAATGTGATCGATGTCAAAGAACCGGGAATATTTCCAAGAGGGATGAGATGCCACAATCTGGAATCCTTGAAGTTGAACTCTTTGATGTTTGGGGTTTAGACTTTATGGGACCATTTCCAACCTCCTATGGAAACATGTACATTTTGGTAGGCGTTGATTATGTGTCTAAGTGGGTTGAGGCTTGGGCTTCACCAACAAATGATGCTAAGGTAGTGATTCGCTTTATCAAAAAGCTCTTTTCGAGGTTTGGCGTACCAAGAGCAATCATTAGTGATGGAGGTTCGCATTTTTGCAACAGACCATTTGAAGTTTTATTGAAACGGTATGGGGTGACTCACAAAGTTGCTACACCCTATCATCCTCAAACAAGTGGTCAGGTAGAACTCTCAAATCGGGAACTCAAGAAAATTCTTGAGAAGACAGTGGGAGGAGCGAGAAAAGATTGGGCGAACAAACTTGATGATGCCTTGTGGGCGTATAGGACGACTTTTTGAACGCCTATTGGTATGTCGCCATACAAGCTTGTTTATGGAAAGGCATGTCACCTTCCGGTTGAACTTGAACACCGTGCGTTTTGGGCAATTAAGACCCTTAACTATGATTATAAAAAGGCCGGTGAGAGACGGGTGCTCCAACTAGAAGAGTTGGATGAAATACGGGACATGGCATTTGAAAGTGCGCGTCTCTACAAAGAGAGTTCAAAGAAGAGGCATGATGCTCATATTGTAAAGAAAGAGTTTAAAGAGGGACAACAAGTTCTTCTTTATAACTCTCGTTTGAGACTCTTCCCGGGCAAACTAAAGTCCAAGTGGAGCGGTCCATTCAAAATTGTGAAAGTTTTCCCATTTGGAGCACTTGACTTGGAAGGAAGAGATGGAGAATTGTTTAAGGTGAATGGCCAAAGGTGTAAGATTTACCTTGGTGGTGAAGTTGAGCAGCATTCAGAGGTACAAGTCGTTACTTCCTCCAAATTTTTAGTTTATATAGTAGATAATTTTTAGTTTTTTAGAATTTGTGTCCTCTTTTACCTGCAGAGATTAAAGAACAGGATGTTTTGCATTAAATATTTTCTTTTACTTAGAGTCTTACTTGCTCGACAAATCCCAATCGACATTTCCCTAATCATTCTTCGTAGTGCCAAAGAATCTTTAAGACTTGAGCGCAGTGAAATGAATTACTTGAAGCACTCGAGAGGAACATCAAAGATGGCTTACTACCGAAGAATGAAAAGATTTGGATTTTGTCCTCAGTGCGGGAAATTAGAGCATGATAGAGAATGTAGCAAGAACACTACAAACTCACAAGATGAGCGTACCACGCTACTCCGCCAAGACCTCGTTAAGCTATACGCTGAAAAGGTCGCTCGACGAGGGAGTTCTGCTTGGTATGACATTGAGGAGTTATGTGAATTGCGAATTTCGAAGTTGAAGTTGTGACCCATGAACTTGGGGCGTCTGGTTTTCAAGCTTTCCAGGAACGCAGTGTAAATAAAAGCCAAAAAAATTAGAATATTTTTGTTTTTCAAAATTTTTAGTTCCTTATGAAGTTTGTATAGTATGCATGTTCTTATATTGTGTTTGGTTGAAGTATGTGTGTTTACATGTTTGTACCTATTTTCTTGATGAATTTTTGTGAGTTTCATGTTTTTCCACTTGTTTGATGATTTGGTTTGATTGAAGATATTATTGAGGAGTGCATGGCTAAGCTTGAGAGAAGAAGCTCAGGGAGGTTCATAACACTAGGCACTCGTTTTGGGATCGACCGAAAACGGTATGCAATTTTTGAAGACTGACCTTACCTGGCGGGAGCCAAGATTTCTTGCGGCCGCCAACCACGAGCAAATGGCGATCGCAAGAAAACACAAGCGGCCGCCAATTTTACACAGAGAAAAACGTTGGCGCCCGCAAGAAAAAATTGGCGGCCGCCAATTTTGTACACCTGGCGAGCACAAGAAAAAGTTGGCGGGCGCCAATTTTTCACAGAGAAAATTGGGAGCGGCCGCCAAAAATATTGGCTCCCGCCAACTTTACCCAAAACCCCTTTAAAACACCCGAAAATCTTCCACTCTTCACCCATTTCAACCATTTTTCACTTTCAACAATTCCTCTCCCTCTCATTCCTCTCAAACACACATACCCAAATCTTCAAACCCAACCTCTCCTTCTTATTCTTCTCCACCATAAACACCCACTCCATTCAACAATCTCCCAAAAAACCACAATCCCTTACTTCCTCCCTCCTACAATCTCAACCGCCGGCATCCATTCCAAGGAGTTAAGGTAAAAACCCAATACCCTAATCTTTCTTCTTTCACTAATTTATAGATTGAATCAATAGCGGACAAAGGAACTTCAAGGACTACCCGAGGCAAGAAAGCAATGAAGCGTGTACGCGAAGCTACACCACCATCTCCACCAACAGATCTTCCCGACATTGCCGAGCAATTTGGGGCTCCTTTCGCAATCTACCATGATTGGGAGGGAGAGAGGTATTCTCGATTCTTGAAGATTGATACAATTGCTCATTACGAAGTGAATTGGACTGATATGAAAACCTTAGGGTTAGATGAGAGATTTCGTAGGGCATTGAAACATTTTGGTTGGGAATTCTATGCTGATCATACCATTGCTGCTAGGTTAGAGCTTGTGCGTGAATTCTATAGTACTCTGACAATAGCTGAGAATCGCAAGTCCTTTAGTGCCCGTTTATTCGATACTGAATTTACGGTTAAGGAAAACCATTTCAATAGGATTTGCCACCTTCAATCTGGGGGTAGTACCTTAGACTTTGAGCCTCGTAGCAAAGCACATAGAGAATGGGCTGAAATCACAGGGTTTGAACGCTATGAATCTGGTAATGCACCTAGTGTGCTCATTAAGGACCCCATACTTGCCCTATTGCACCGTTTCATGACTATCACCTTTAGCAGACAATGGGAGGAGAGTAAGGTATTTCGATCTTAGTTGTATGCTATCCATTGCTTTAGAGAGCAGGAACCATTTTGGACATTTGGAATGGTTTTAGATGTTTTTCAACGTATTATAGATGCTAAACAACCCAGTCGTCTGTATCTCGGTCATATTATTTCTACTGTGGCAGCTAACCTTTTCCCTACTGAGTATGACACCTCTGAAACTGAGAACAAGGTTTATCCATGGGACCTGGACATCCGTAAGCTCACCGACTGCAAGCTCATTAAGAAGACCAAGAGCGGTAAAAAGGAAGTTGTGACGTATAAAGAATGGGAGGAACGCAAAGCTGTCCAGGAACGTCTAAGGCAAAAAGGTCCAGCAATACAGGTAAATGATGATGACATTCGTGAACATTTGAATGCAGTAGATGCACGTGTGCAGGGATTGGAAGGGGCTTTTGCTCGAATGGAGGAAGCACAACAAGTTCGCTTTGCTCAACAACAAGCCCATGAAGAATGGATGAGAGCATGGGCTACAAGCTTTGGTGCCAACTACATACCACCTCCTCCTCCTCCTCAACAAGATTGACAAGGGAGCACTCCGTTTCCTTTTTCTTTTATTTTTGTTTTTCATTTGTCTATGTTTTGGTGTGCTTGTGTTTATTTTGTTTCGTTGATTTGGTGTGTAATATTTATGTTTTATATGTTTGTTTATTTCCTTTGTTTCGATGTGAAATATATGTGTGCTTTTGTTTGTGCTTTTGTATGCATGTTTTGCGATTAGTTTATTCATTTCTTTAGGTGCTTATTAGTATCTTGTTTGTTCACTTTGAGGACAAAGTGTCTTCTAAGTGTGGGGGAGGGTTCCATTGTGGAATCCATTGTGTTTAGGTCCTTGTTTAGGTTGTTTGTGCAAATTTAAGTTTTGGCATGAAATTTTCAAAATTTGACCCCCCTCAACATTTTTAAGCTTGTTTTAGAAGATTGTCACGTTCTTAGTTAGGAATTTAGCTAGAGCTCAATGATTAAGAATTGGTGAAATTTCTCTAACTCGGTTGTTTAGGTTAGTGGTCTACCTATGTAGATTAGACTAGAGGGTTTATGTGTGAACCTTGTGAGAAAAATTAAGCCGAAGGAGGAGACAACAGTCTTAAATTATTCATGAGGGGCATTCTTGAGTCTGGTTGATTGAGGTATCCTGCTAGTACTTGTTGTCGTCTCGGTTGCATAGGAGCAAAGTGTAGGAAGCAAACTTTTTCCTTGACATTGAGCCTTGTACTTATTAGACAAAATCCCTTGTTTTGACCATTTGAGCTTAACTTCTTATTAATTATCCTAGCCTAACCAAACTTAGCCTTCATTTCATCATTTCCCTTACCTTTGACTATCGAATTCTTGGACATGTTAGGGATGATGTAAATCAGGTTTAGTTTGTAGGTTGGTGTAAATATGGTTTGAATTTTTGGGACTTTGATTATTAGAGTGGCTAAAACTGCGAAGCCTAGTGTTATGTGTTTTCATTTGTACTTTTGTGTATATAAATGTATTAGCAAAAAAAAAAAGAAAAGAAAGAAAAAAAAAAGGTGAAAAGCAAAAGAAAAGAAAAAAAAAAGGGTGATTTAAATTTGGCAAAAGTGTAGTGCTTCGCAGTAATTAGCATTTGGGGTGAAATTGGGGAATTTGAGTGAATTGTGCTTGGTGAGAATGTTTAGAATAGACGAGTGACTAGTTTGTGTAAAGCATGTCCTCGAATTTGGTAGCTGAGCTACTACATGATACCATCTCCCATATACCTTTACCCAGTTACTACCCTTTTACTATATTCGTTCACCGATCATTAGCAATTATGCGACCTTGAGATGCAACTTAGTAGGACGTAGGATGCTTCGAAATATACCGGCCAATTATGCGAGAGATAGGTAGTTGACCACTTAAAAATTGAGTGAGAAACTTTCCGAATCCTTGTGAGTTTAACCCTCTAGTGTCTTTTATGTAGTTTTAACACTTTTCTAAACAATTGAGTAGGAGATGTTTACTATTTTTAGTCTTGATGTTTTAGTTGATGAACTAGCTTGGAGTGGGGTGATCTTGTGATTTGAGCTTGGACATATTTGAGGGGAGTTAAGTGGAGAATTTAACATGCCAAGTCTTTTGTTTGCTTGATTGTTTTTCTTATCTTTGTTGTGTTTTGTGTTTTGAGTCTTTTGTTTTTGCTTGAGCATTTCTTGAGGACAAGCAATGATTCAAGTGTGGGGGTGTGATGAGTGTGAAAACACTCATCTTTGGTATGCATTTTTAGAGTCTTTTTTGCCTTTGTTTCTTGTGTTTGTGTTGGAAATGCATAGTATTAGTGTGAATATTGTGCATTGTCCATTTTCGTGATGTCTTTTGAGTTTTATTGTGTTTTCCTTGGTTTCATAGGTTTGGAGTGCTAAATGGAGGTTTCGGATGCACCATGCTTCATCGAATGCAATCGGGCCGGCCGGGAAGGAAGGACAAACAACTATGGGCCGTGGGCTTTTGACGTGGATTGACCTCTGGTGACTAAAACGGCGATAACTTTTGCATACGGCGTCCAATGGAGGCAATTAAGGTGGCGTTGGAAAGAAGACATCCAGGGCTACAACTTCGTCTCTTAGGGTCTTCGTCCATTTCGGAGTCTAAGATGGTCAAAAATCGTGTCCAAAGTCGGAGTCCGAATCTGGCAATTTTCCACCCGAGTGGGCCGAATTTGGAGGCAAAAATTTGGGCCCAAGATGAGTGCC
>SOPF01020956.1:0-12900 GCA_012979155.1 Hypericum perforatum
TATGTATGTCTGATTCGATGGTATGGTGTGTTGTAATTCGATGGTATAAAATGTCTCATTCGATGGTTTGACATCCGATTCAATTGTTTGTATATTGTGATTCGATATTTTATATATTCTGATTCGATGGTATGGTATGCATGATTCGATGGTATAAAATGTCTGATTCAATGGTATAAAATGTCTCATTCAATGGTTTGACATCCGATTCAATTGTTTGTATATTGTGATTCGATATTTTATATATTGTGATTCGATGGTATGGTATGCATGATTCGATGGTATAAAATGTCTCATTCAATGGTATAAAATGTCTCATTCGATGGTTTAACATCTGATTCAATTGTTTGTATATTGTGATTCGATGGTATGGTATGCATGATTCGATGGTATAAATGTCTGATTCAATGGTTTGCATATTGAGATTCGATGGTATGGTATGCATACCATACCACACCATTGAACCATTGAATCCGACATTTTATACCATCGAATCATGCATACCGAACCATCAAATCAGAATATATAAAATATCGAATCACAATATACAAATAATTGAATCGGATGTCAAACCATCGAATGAGACATTTTATACCACTGAATCAAGAATACCATACCATCGAATTACAACACACCATACCATCGAATCAGATATATAGAAACCATTGAATAAAAAAACAACCATCGAATCTGCGTGTTTACACCATCGAATCTGCGTGTCCAGCATGGTGCTGGACACGCGGGTCCAGCACCAAATCTGATCCCCCAAAAACCTAAGCAGAGAAATTTTGAAGGGATGCGAAGAGGCTAGATACTGGATAAGACTTATCTAGAGTGCCATTTGAAGGGACATAAATCTAGATAAGGCTTATCTAAAAGGTTATCTGAAGGGACACTCTTGCATTAGTGGTGACTCTTTATGGGTGCTCGTGACCCTTCAGATGATAGCCTCCATACCCATAAATAGAGGGGTCCTCTTTTCTATTTCATCATCCCAACAGCAAGTGCATCTTCTAACATTGTTGTCTTCTCTCTCTCCCTTCTTCACTCACTAGGAAAAGTCTGAGTCCGAAAGTTCTGAGTATATAAGGGTTTGCCCAAAGTTTTAAGATATGTCGTGCAATATTCTTAGAAATATCCAAATAGTCGTATATTGGGGACAATTGCTATTTTTATCATCACAACAACAAGTGCATCTTCTAACATTGTTGTCTTCTCTCTCTCCCTTCTTCATTCACTAGGAAAAGTTTAAGTCTAAAAGTTCTGCTCACCCAAAATTTTGAGATACATCATGAAATGTTCTTAGAAATGCCCAAATAGTCATTGTATCTTGGGGACAGTTATCGTAGCCTGTACTGCACTGAAATATACTGAGCAATCTTGTATTACAGAAAAAGTGTTCAACACTTGCCTCGATTATTATAGATCCTAATCAAGTACACCAAACCCTCCGACCTTAATAATCGTAAGATAAGATTCATGTACTAAAAGATGGCATCATCAAGTACTATACCAGCGGTCCCGAGAACTATCCACATTGAAAGGCTAGTGAAGGTCAACAGTTTTGAGTTTAAGATGTGGCAATAGAAGAAGTTATTCTACCTAACAACTTTGAACCTAATCTGACTCCTTAAGGAAGACGCACCAAAGGTAGTAAAGGATGAGACAGATTAAAAAAAGATCAACGCTCTCAATACGTGGAGTTATAGTGACTTTATATGCCAGAGCTATGTCCTGAATAGACTAGACAACACATTCTACAACATGTATGTGGTAGCCAAGACTACAAAAGAGTTGTGGAGTTCAATCGAGAAGAATTATGAAATAGAGGATGCCATAACAAAGAAATTCATCGTCAGACAATTTCTCGACTTCAAGATGGTGGACTCTAAGAAGGTCAATTACCAAGTGCCAGAATTAAAGTTGATCCTTTATGAGATCCAAGCTGAAGGGATGCAACTTAGCGAGTCCTTCCAAGTAGCTATGATGATCGAGAAGCTACCCTAGCTGTGGAAGGACTTCAAGAACTACCTCAAGTACAAGAGAAAGGACATGGGCTTAGAAGACCTGATTGTGAGACTTAGGATCGAGAAAGACAATCGAAAGTCTAAAGTCAAGCAAGACAAGGCTGACTCTGAGACCACTGTGCACCTCACCAAGGGAAAAAGTGGTAAGAAGGGGAAGAAGTCTGGGGATAACAAGAAAAATAAGAGCCCAAGAAGATCAAGGATAACTACTACAGTTGGGAAAATCTGGCCATATGGGTGATGATTCGCTTCTTTGAATATTCTACCTTAATTCTACTTAACAATGGACGATCAGTCATTTGTTCAGTCTGCCTGGCATACATCAGACAAGTTGGCATGTGCCAACTTTCGACCAGCCCAAAGCTCAGGTGCATGCCAACAAGACCTAGTGCAAGCCACAGGCTCTCGGATGAACAAACCTAGCGTGTGCTAATTTATCAGCAAAATTGCAGCAAATTGTAATAAGAGTAAGTAGGGGATGTCGTACCACAGGGATTGAGTTTTTAGGCCTACTCTAAGGTTCACTTACTAGTCTAGGAGAAGATTATGAAGTTTGGTTTGTTAATTACACTATCTAAAGTCTAAAATACAAATATAAAGATCACAAACTTAAGCGATTGATTTACTAGTTACTTACTTACTATGAATAACAACTTAGGATACTAAAATGAGTAAGGTACCTAAACCAACAACATAACCATAAGATTCAGGGGGTTTATAGAGTAAGTTATGTGGTCCAAGTAGTTCTAAGGCAACATCAACCACACTTTCGTGCACGATAAGTCTAAATTACTACTTAACTAGGCTTAGAAGGTTAGATATGTTCTTTCGACCCCACCATCTAAACTAGCCAAGCACCAATTATAAGTTTCACTCAAAAGACAACAAGTAGGTCACCAAGGAAGATTTTTCTCCTAGCAAGAGTACTTATCATTAAACTAACCTTTCTATCAATCCTATCTCCTTTCGGTCTCAAGTTTTGACTAGCTACTAAGGCTTATTGATCAAGCAAGTCTAAGCATGGTATGAAGCACATTAATAAGAACACATTTATAGACATACTCAACCCTCAAATCAGTGGCTACATGCAAGGTAACAAGGCACCAAACTCAAAGAAAGACTACTCCCACATGCTTATATAAATAACATACATCTTTATTAACATATGGAAAGAGTAAAGGTAAGAAAGCTTAGACAAGTTCTTCAAACTTTCTTGCCTTCACATCCACGTCCAAGAACAGAGAGAGTGTGTTTGGTTTTCGTCAATTTCTTACCACACACTTGCACACACTTTTACTTACAAAGTAAAAGAAGTCTATATACTAACTTACTAATAAATCTAAACCACCCAATCCGAGGACATGTCATAAATGTAACTAATCACTCGTCTAATCTAAACATCCTCATAAATATCACATTTATAAGTACTCTCCCCAAGTATCCCAATGTCCTAAGACCGAGAAGTACGAGTTTTTCCTAGAAAACATGCCTTATTCAACTTTACATTCTTTTTCACTTCTTTTTCTTTTTTTTATATAAATAACATATTCACAAACTTAAACAAACTATACATACTTAGCACATTCTAGGCAAAAACTCGGCTTCTTACATGGCTAAAACTAAAACATCCCAACGAAAATAACTCAAATTAAACTTACACTATCAACTAAGCCCAATATATTCCCACACAAACAAACCTAAATATCCTCAGACTGGATGACAAAAAGTAAGGAAGATGGTTGATATAAGGTTCATGATTGGCTTCCTCATCTAAGATCAAGAAAAGGCTAGGCTCAATGGGTTTAAACATGGATATATAAGAGATGTCAAAGAATGACCCCATCTTTTTACTAACTTCCACACAACCTAGACTACGATAAGTACTAGTAGGATACCTCGATCAACTGACTCAGTATGCATCTCATGAAAAATATAGAGACTGATATCTTTTCCATCAGCTTAAATGCTCATAAGGTGCACTCAATAACCCTTTAGTCTAATCTACATAATAAAACCACTAGTCTAAATAACAAAGTGCAAGGTTACTACCAATTCCTGGGCTTTGTGCTCGAATTAAATCCCTAACTAAGAGAATGATCAAATTCTTTCTTTCTCTCATCTCTCTCTTTGCAATGACCTTTTGAACCATGCAATATCTACTTCAAATTCCAAAGGAGAATTGTTTGTAAAATGGGTTATGGGCATGCAAATAACTTGTCTTGCGTGTCAAGTTACCTTTGAACTATTGTCACAAGTAAACAAAAAATAAAATTTCCTAATCCAAGTTCGTTCACCAAATTGAGCGTATATAACTAAATCCCTAGCAACGGTGCCAATTGATCACTGCTGTTAGAGTGCTGTTTTAGTCTTGTCAAGATGGCGTGCGCCAGGTTTGGTTGGCATGTGCCAAGTCTCTTATTATGGCTTAGTTGGCATGTGCTGGTTGCTAATAGCGTGCGCCAGCTGTCTCGATTGGACAGCTCTGGTGTACACCTAGTGTTGTTGACATGCATCAAGTGTGTTATTTAAATAGCACTGGCATACGCCTAATGTGGTTGGTATGTGCCAAGTGTTCGGCAGAAGTAATACAGAGTAAGTTGGGATTGTCGTCCCACAAAGACTGAGTTTATAGGCGAGTTCTTTGGTTTACTTACTAGTCTATGATCAAATTATGAAGTTTGGTTGATTACACACATGATCTAAAGTCTAAACAAACTAAAGGTTAGTCTAGTTAACTAACAAACTTGTTTAAACAACTTAGAACACTAAAATGAGTAAGGTACCTTAAAAACCAACATAACCAAATGATTCAGTGGGTATTTTATGTATGTGATATGGTCCAAGTATTTCTAAAGGAACAATCTACACTTTGGCACTAGATAAGTCTAAATCGATCCTTAACTAAATTTAGAATGGCTAGATATGTGCTTTTGACCCCACCAATCATCTAATCTAGCTAAGCACCTACAATTAACATAACTCAGTGGATAAAAGGCAACCAAGGAAGATTTCTCTTCTAACAAAGCAACCCATCATCAAACTAACCTCTCCATCAAACCTATCTCCTTTCGGTCTCAAGATTTAACTAAGTACAAAGGCTTGGTGATAGCAAATAAAAGAATGGCATTAATCATGTTAATAAGAACATATTACTAAGCATTTTCACCCCTCAAAACTGTGGCAACATGTATGGTTTCAAAGTACCAAACTCATAAATAACTACTCACACATGCTTAATATGAACAACATACTTATTAAAAAACTAAAGGAAAGAGTAAAATGAAAGAAAGCTTATCAAAGTTCTTCAAGTTTTCCTTCTTTTCCACTCACGTACAAGGCAGAGAGAAACATCTAACTTAGTCTAATGTTTCTTGTTTTTCAAACAAAAGGGAGTCTTCTTACACTTAGCCCAATATACCAATACATATACTCAAGCTAAAATACTAAAGATTAGGTTTAAACATAATATCCTAGTAAAATATCTAAGCAAAATATCTTAAAAGTCTGCCATTTTTGTTTCCTTCATCATCATAGGCATTAATTGGTGGCCGAATGCATTATCCCCAATTTGTCCAACCATCAACTCAGCCACTTGCAAATTTTATCAGTCTTATCCTTGCCTGGCGTATGCCAAGTGCCATTGGCGTACGTCAGGTCTTCATATTCTAGTTCCGATGATTTTTACCTGGTCGTTTGCATGACTGATCTTTTGCATGCTTGGTCTTTAGCGTGTGCCAGGTCTTTTAGCATGTGCCAGGTCTTTTAGCATGTGCCAAGTCTTTTGGCATGCACCAGCTACCCTTACTTTGCACTCCTTGCCTTTGTGAACTTCTTCTTGCCCATGCCTTTGTGCGCTTGCTCGATCATCCTCCACTTCTCCTCAAATTAGCTCTTAAAAACAAGAAAACACAATGATAAATGATAAACTCAACTACAACATATAATGAACGAAACTAACACAATGACAACTTAAATTCAACTAAAATAACTAAGAACACTAGGAAACATAACCAAAATAAACACAAACATTGAGTATTTTACACACTCATCATATACCCAATGGTGGAAACTAACAACTTTGAGATCAAGACCAGCCTTATTCAGATGGTTCGTCAAGACCAGTTTGAGGGCTCTCTTTCAGAAAATCTTGCGAAGCAAATCCAAATGTTTGAAGATCACTGCTAAATAGTCAAATACAATGGTGTCCCAGTAGATTCCATCAAATTGCAACTATTTATGAAAAGCTTAAAAGATGTCGCTAGAGAGTGGGTAGACTCATATCCTGCAGGCACTTTTACTATATGGAATGAGCTAGCAGACAAATTCTTGGAGAAATACTATCCACCAGGTAAGACCACTCAAATGCACAACACAATTTCTCATTTAGGTAGTAAGGTGGCAAATCATTGCACGAGGCTTTGCATAAGGCCCTACTCCGCAACTACCCATACCATCAGATTCATAACTTGATACTCATCTAAACATTCTATAATGGATGTGAGCCATAAATTTGAGTCAATCTAGATGTAGCACCTGGAGATATTTTGACTGAAAAGACAGAAGATGAAGGCCTACAGATCATCGAAGCCATGCCACCAACAACCACAAGTGGGGCAAGCAAACCAAAAGGAAGAAAGTGGCTAGTGTGCAGGATAACAACTATATCACTATGTTTCAAGCACACGTGGCAGCTCTTTATAGATAGTGCACTTTACATTCACACCACCATCTGCACCACCCGCTTAGGTTTGCAAAATTTGTACTGAACATCATATTACTGACAAATGCTCTTTTATGGCTGAATCTGTGAATTATGTGGGTAATACAAATAGGAATAATGATCCATATTCTACTACGTATAATCTGCATTGGAGAAACCACCCAAATTTTTCATAGAAAAATAATGCAGGTCAAAAGGTACCTCAATAATAGAAACCTCGTACACTTGGTGGTAATGTTGAAGGTCCTCCACCACAGCAATTCTAGCTATATCAGTAGAAGTGACAACAACAAGTACCACTTCAGCAAGATCGTAGGAGTGAGGATGAGTTGAGGAAGCAATTCTCAGTAATAAAGCCACAATAAAAAATTTGGAGATACAAATCAGATAGTTAGCTGCTCAATTATATGTGAGGTTGTCAGACAAACTTTCGAGCAATACTGAAGTCCCTCTAACCAAGCAGGAGCACTATAAGGCAATCACAACCAGAAGTAGGCTAGATTTGGGGAAGAATACAACAAGTTTAGCAACAAAATCTCTAATAAGGCTAGTAAGTGAAGAGGAAGAAGAGCTCTGGGTGATTTCTTCAGTAGCAGAGAAAGACAAATCCACAATAGAGTCTACCAAGGTAGCACAGGAAAGAAGATATTCTCCACCACCTTTTCCTCAAAGAGTGAACAAGCAAGCATCTTATCCAAGCTATTAGAAGTTTTTGGAACTATTCAAAAATCTCTATATCAACATTCCACTTCTTGATGCCTTTGAGCAAATGCTTACTTACAAGAAGTAGATCAAGAAGTTTATTTCAAAGAAGAAGAGTATTGACTAGAGGGTATAGTATAATTTTGACCCAGGATTTCCCTCAAAAGATGAAGGACCCCGATAGTTTCACCATTTCGTGCACTATTAGAGCTCAAACTTTTAAGAAGGCACTCATTAATCTTGGGTCCAGCATTAATCTCATGCCATTTTCTATATTTCGGAAGCTTGGATTGTGAGATATGAAATCTATATTAATAATTCTCCAGCTTGCAGATTGATTAGTGGCTATACCCAAGGGTATCATAAAGAATGTACTGGTGAAAGTTGACACATTGATCTTTCCAGTAGATTTCATTGTTATAGAGATGGAAGAAAATTGTGATGTTCTGCTCCTTCTTAGCTGCCTGCTCATTTCTAGCCACAGAAAAGACTAGTATTGATATGGAGAAAAGAGAGCTATGGTTCAAGGTTTGTGAAGATGAAATCATGTTCAATGTGTTTGAAGTAGCTAAGTATCCTTCCAGAGAAAATGATTGCTACTACATTGATGTCATTGATAAGATTATGACTATGCATAGTATGGATGCCTTTGCTGAAACCGAATTAGGGATGTAGACATCATGGGTACATGCAACAAAATCTGTTGAACTAGACAATACACAAAGATTAGAGCTGCATTCATCTATTATCATATTGTTAGAACTTGAGAGTAAGAACATATTTGTAAAGTTCCTTAGATTCGGTGGCTAAGCTACTACCCATATGCACATATCTCCTCACTATTATTCGCAACCCTATTACAACTCGATAAAAGTCCCTCTAATAACACAATTTGTTTTATCTTGAATATGCTCTCGTATGATGTCTAGCATTCTTAGACCCCAAACATGTATACGAGCAATAAGATAGTTGACTACTACATAAGTGTAAGCATATTTTGATGCAACCCTCTCAGTGGTCAACCCTTTAGTATAGAATGCTTGGTACGAATAATGGGCTAAACTATTAAGGATAGACTATCTATGTGATTCTTATTCGTAACACTCGGGTGTATGATCTACATGATTATGGAGTAGTCTTATGATAATGATTTAAACTTTAAGGGTACCATTTAGTTGGGTCTTTTGATATGCCTTCCTTAAGGACAAGCAAGGAAGTAAGTGTGGGAGTGTGTTATGCGTGTGAGCACATGTCTAATTTGCATTATTTGGGTATGTATTAGACATACTTTGTGCTAGTTTGAGTTGTGTTTTAAGTGTCTTTAAGTTATTTTGCCATTTTTCATCGTGAAGTAGGATATTTGTCGATTTCTTGTATTTTGTAGGTAGTCAGAAAGAATGGCGAGCTGGGTGAGAATCGGTGAGGTCGCGCAAAGAGTCAACAAAGAATCAGAGAGCTATTGCGATAAAGTTCACATAACAATTCATAGCTAATCACTTAGTTTTGATTACTTAGATTAAAATTGGAAATCCATAATTCGGTAATTAGAGAATTGATTTTTCTGTCTCTGTGGAGATGATCTTAATTACTACTATATTACTTGTGTGATCATGTTCTCCTGTATGTGTTTTTTAACCAAATATTTATCTCATCATAATGCGAAAGATTTAGAAGTGTGGAACCAGGGATCAGATCAATTTGATGCTAAATATCGCACAAGGGAGGTAGTCCCATGGGTAGCTCATCCGAGAATACATCCGCACATTCTTGTAAGATCTTGGAAATCTTGATAGCATTAGCTACCTCCTCCTTTAATTAGTGCTTGCCTTCAATCACGAGCACAAAACATAAGCTTAATTCCTTCAAAGAATCTTGAACTTCCTTGATCTTTGCAACCAATATAACTATTTTATGGTACTGTTCAATTGGGTCTTGGTTTTTTTAGCTTTCTAGGGAGTAAAGTGAACTGGCATCCATCTTTCTTTACTTCGTAGGTATTCTCTTTTCCCTTGTATACAACCTTGTTATCAAATTTCCATAGTCTTCCCAAAAGAATATTGCACGTATCCATATTGAGTACATTACAAGTAACCATGTCGGAGAATTTTTCTATTGTCATAGTAAATTCCTACAGTCTTCACAACAAGTATTAACTTGAAGCCCTCCTCTGGATTGCTCCCAACCAATCAAATAATGAGAGGGGTATGGTTTGATCTTTAGTCCCAACTTCTCTACCATTCGTGCACTAATGAGGTTCTCTTGACTCCCTCGATAATACTCCTCTTCACTATTGGAGTCTTCGGGTTCTTCTTTATCACTCTCTTTCAAAGGTGCACAAAAACATGATTCCGCTTCTTCTCCATCTTTCTCGTATAATTGTGTGAACTTTCATCACAGGCATTTGCTTGACTTGTGCCATATTGCATTGCACTTGAAATGTTGAATGTCCAATGAACTTTTAGTCACTTTTTTTTCCCTTTCTTTATGGGAGATCAACATTGGCAGGGGTAGGTCGAGCTCTCAGAGAACTCCTTAGTTTAGCCACGAAAGCGACACCTTTTTCTTCTCCTCAATTATAGCTAGATGGTTGGCTAGACTTAGAGAAATGGATCGTGACCACTTTCTTCTTCTTCAAAGCTAAACCAATTTTTCGAGCCTTCGTGCATGCATCTTGGAAGTATAAGAACATGTCAAACTCCATTCGAATCTTAACTTCATAATTGAGACCATCCATGAATCTTACAATCATCTGGTTCTCATTTTCTTCTATGTCATTATATGCAGCCAATCTTATGAACTCCGCAACATTCTCATCAATGGATTAGTTGCCTTGCATGCATGATAAGAATTGCAGGTAGAGAGACTGATGATAATCAATCAACAAGAATCTCTCTCGCAGGGCTTGCTCCATGGTTGGCTAGTCGCATACAGGTGGATCTCCTATTCTTCTTTGGGATTCTTGTTCCTTCCTCTACCAAATAGAAGCTCTTAACTTGATCTTAAAAACAATGTAGTTTACATTTTTCTCTTCTCTGAGTTCTATGTAGTCAAAGAATTTCTCTACAAAATCAAGCTAGTTCATAAATCCCTCCACATCCATATCTCTATAGAACTTCTTGATGTTCATTTTAAATGGATGATCAATACACCTATAGTACTTGCCTCCTCTATCCTCTCCTCGATTCAACTCCCTTCTAGCTCCACATCCACCATCAGTATGCCCTCTTCCCCTACCTCCTCAACCTCCTCCTCTCAAGTCTTGCACATCATCAAGCTCATCATCCTCCACTCCCAATAGGTTATTCCTCATCTCCACTGGTAGAGCTTGTGCTGCTAGTTGCACGACTATGTTTCTTAGCTACGTAAGGACTTCTTACATCAAGGTCTTAAGGTCTCCAAGTTGTTTAGCTATATCGAAATTGGACATAGTGCTCAACTTTATGGTGGAGTTTGGTGGTTAATAGAGACACGAATCAGGGAATCACATAACCTTACTGATCAGCTCTTGGATGGGCTTAATAAATGAGTTTTATGAAAAGGAAAACTTACTCTCGATATGGGAATTGAGGTGGATCTCAATCAAGCTATGATACCATCTAATGTAGCATAGCGGAAGACAACATGACAAATGAAGTACGTGGGCTAGGATAAATTTAACAACATCATAACTTCCATTGCTAAGTTGAGATTTGCTTGATTACAATTCAAGCGGCCAGTCAGGCTAAGGTAAGGAAACATGCATGCAACGCAAAGATGAACTTCCAACTGAGGAATTTTGAGGAATAATGTTTGCCTTATTCATTATTGTTCTTGCCTTTAAAAAATTGCAAATTTAGGCAGGTCTTTACTCAACAAGGCTGGCTGTTATAAGCTTTCAAATCCCTAATTATTACATATAATTACAAGTATTAAAGCATGATGTTTCAATTGCTAATGGAAGATAACAAATGAAAGAAAATAATGCTATCTTAAAGTAGCTTTTTCAAAATGAAAGGAAATTAGTTAGACTAGATGATGGATACAAGCCATGCACACGTAGATCTTTCCTTTCAGCTTGCACTCATCCCTACGACACAATTGAAGTCTCTTTCTGCAAGTCAATTTCCTACAACGTGGGACTAAGATCAAGATTATGAGTGTCTTAGCATTCGGAGGAGGTAAAAAGAAGTTAGTTCTCCCCCTGAGTCAAAGGGTTAGATGTGTCTTTGATAAAATACGAGACGTGCTCAAAGAACTCGACATTGAAAGAGACAATTTCCAACTTTAGCTTAGGGAGTAACATATGTATACTTTTTGGGTAGTAGAGTAGCAAAAAAATGCATCGAATCGATGTCTTGTCAAGTTTGGTGCTTTTTTTGTTGGAACCCAGACATAAACATAGCAACCAAAGACTCGTAAGTATGATAAATCTAGAATTTTGTTAAGAAGGACCTCAATTGATGACTTCTAATTCAGCACAAGATTGGAAACTGATTGATCAAGTTGCAGGCTGTGAGAATCCCATCACTCCAGTAGCATTTCTTGACTTTCATCTTAAATATTATGGTGCGAGTCACTTTGCAGTTTTTTCTTTCTGCTATTTTATTCTACTATAGAGTATATGTGCACGATGTTTGGTGAATGATCCCCAAGTTCACAAGGTAGTCAATCTGCTATTTTTTGTATTCGGAGCCATTGTTAGTACAAAAAAATTTAACATGAGCATCAAATTACGTGCAAATCATAGCATAAAACTCTCAGAATTTTGTAAAGACATCACTCTTATGTTTCAAAAAATAAACCTAGGTAGCTTTACTATAATGATCGATGAAAGAAAAAAAATAATTATAACCATCATAAGAGAACCGGGGAAAGGTCCAAACATCAGGGTGTATCAATTGAAAAGAAAAATTATAGACGGAGTCTGAACACTTAAACAAAGGCCTGTATTGTTTAGCCAGACTAAAGTTTTTGCAATAACTTGGGCAGTTATTAAAATTAGGAAATAATTCGGTAAGAAAAGGCTAAGGTTGTGTCAAAATTGAGCAAGTTTAGGATCATTTATAGCAAGGGCTTGAGGGCTATGATTCAGAAGATAGAGGCTGTTATGTAAGGTGCCTTCACTGATCTTCTTCCGCATATTGCAATCCTGAAATTTCATAGAGTTAGCAGTAAAATGGGCTTCACAATTTAAATCTTTAGTAATCTTACTAATGAAAATAAGTTACTCGACAGATTTGGTACAAATAGAAGATCAAGACTTCTCTTGGTGTTAAATAATAGGACATTACCTCTTCCTTTAATGGGAATTGTAAACCCATTTGCAAGAATTATTGATTAATCAATAATTTCCTGGAAATTATCAATGGACTTTCTGTCATTCGTCATATGTTCATTTGCATTAGAATCAATTATCCATTTTATGTTTTTTTGCAGTTGTGTGGAATTGTAGATAACAGTAGTAAAACATAG